>LGRN01000030.1:0-112248 GCA_001883825.1 Emergomyces pasteurianus Ep9510
GCGTGGACGAGGTGTTGCTCTGCTCGTAAGTTACACCTGGGTGGGCTTTGCTCTGCCAGCACACTCCCAGGCTCTTCCAGAATATATATATATATATATATATTCTTTCCTTTTTAAATAAAAAGAAAGATTTTTTTGAAAAAAAAAAAAAAAATCTAAGAAAAAAAAGATAAAAATTCAAAGTAGATGAAAACAAGGGCGAATTTGATAACCCGCTTGAATGAAAGAACTCAACACTAGGAGAGACAAATAAAGCCAGGAAACCTCAGTAGGAAACCAAGGGACAGAGGATATGATGATAATATCTCTTTCTTTTTGCCTCTGATAGAACCTCCACAGTATGTTATAGCGCTTGTCCAGAGAAATCCTGGAATAACGTAGAAAAAAGTGGTGATCTGCTTGGTTTTATCTTGAAAGGTCCGAGCCGGGGAGAAAAAAAAAAGCAGACGAGGACAGAGAGAGAAGAACAGTATTTAAAACAGTTCGCTTACCTTCCAAAACTGGGACTGATAGATGGACTCTCTGCCCTCCAGCTGTTTACTTCTCATATATTATGAATGAATAAAACTAAAAACGTTTGTTTTATGTTATCTCCCACTTGAATTGGATTATTTTTTGATATTAATGGTTTTTGGTCCTGTAATCACAACTGTTGTTACCCCAGTATATACGTAGGAAAATATATGCACAAAAGGAACCCGAGATCTAGGTACCTAAACCAAGTGTCAAGAAAACCGATTCCATTGTTACAATTCTCTATTAATTAAATAACTTGACCAGAGCTCTGAGTTCCTTGCTTCGCCTCGAAAAAAAGTAGTTACGTTTTGGTCTGAAGAGCCGTGGCATTTTGCAGCAGATGTCGTGCGAATACGGCGCGCATGTGGGAGCCAAGGGCCCAACCGGCATCCCCAATTATGTCTTTTAAGGGAACAGCCGAAGACAAACGACAAAAGACACAAACTGGGAGAAATGAACTATTTCAACGCCTTCTCTTCCCCTCTCAAGAAGAAGAAGAGAGCAGTGGGGAGGAGAAGGAGAAGGAGACGGATGGAAGATATTTGGAGGTTGCTCCACCAAATTTTGTCCCTGTTTCTCCAATCGTCATGGTCATCTCACATCTAAATACACCAACGCCTCCTCTTTGTCACAAAACATACCATATATAACCATCGAGTCGTTGAAATCACTGTAGCCAACACAATGGTGAGAGGAGTCACCTTAGTTGGTATTTATCTCTCATACACTAACCAAGCCCACCACCTCCTCTTCAACAGAGCTATCCGCCTGCCCGGTTATCCGCATTTCCCCCACGGAGAGGTTTGCTTGGTATTCGTCCCGCAGAGGCCCCTGCTCCGTGTGGTGTGGTGTGGGGTAGTTAGTCAGTCTTTCAATAATTCCGTCACATCTAGGTGCGAATTGTAATGTCTTTTCCTATTGTCTCTTCTTTGCTCTCAGTCCACCGTATGTACGGAGTAAATGCTCGAGTCTGCACTAGGCAGCAACGCTGGGCTGACCTTTTGCACATGGCGCCGCCCCCACCGGTACCGTTGGAGCAAATCACAATCATGATCCAGGGGTTGATATGGTGGATATTATTTCCCGCCTTCATTATGCTCAACAGAAAGAAATGAGCCGCCATTCCTGTCTGGATTTTGCCCACACAAACACAGAGGCAGATAAGTGCACATGTGCACTTATTGAGAAAGATATGATAAAAAAGTAATTTTTCTTTTTGCTTTTTAACAAAGAATATGGTTGTAAAAAGCACTCAGGGTCTCTGTAAAAGCCATTTTGTTCAGACTGAGAGGCAAAAACATAAATTGAGAGGAGAGAAACAAGCGGCGTGTATCATAATAAAGGCTACAGAGACAACTGTGTATGGCATTTGTCGAACCACCATGCAAACTTAAAAAAATATAAATAAATAAAAGCCGATTTTCCTGATTTTCAGCGACGGCTCTTAGCCTTGGAAAAGGGATAGTGCATCTGATAATATATATTTTATCAAAGGGCCACCGGGTCGCCACTAGACAATTCCCGGGGATTTAAACAAAATAAACAAAATAATTGGAGTGAGGGTCGCTCTTGTAGTCGAAATAAGTATATAGTAAGTAACCAACAATAGCCGAGAGCAAAAATGTGTACTCAAAAAGGGTCGAGTGTATTTGGTAGTTCATAGCATCATAGCTTGTTCTTCGTCAGAATCACCATAAACAAACGAAGGGCGTGAATATGCGGGCCCCTGTTCCGGTTTATGGGTCCTCAATAACCAAAAAAGATAATCCTCTAGAGGAAGTAAGTTTAGAAGGATCGAATTCCCCCACCACCCCAACCCGCAAATAATCGCGCCGGCAAACGCATCAAGGATGAAATGATTCGCGGTCGCAATTATAGCAACGAGAATGGTAAATGGGTAGAAAACCCCCAAAAATACACATGTTATACGCTGCCATGATGGGAGACGGACTTTGGGGGTGAGGCCAGGGTGAGACAAGCGAAGGTGTGAGAATAAGAACCCGGATCGATAGTGCTGGGAAGAGAGCGGGATGGTCACTATGGTTATTCCGATCATCAACGAATATCCAAAATGCAGAGAGGGCATGGCCGCTAAAATTAATAGGAGATTATTAGTGAAAAATCGTATAGTTATTACGTCGATGGATTTTGACCTCACCATATTGGTTGCAAAATCTGTTCTGTGTCCAAACACTGCTTGCGCCATTAACTCCGTGAACCGTATCAACAAACCCATAGCCCCTTGAAAGTTCGCCAACCGACCCATTTACTGAGGCATCACTAAGAAGCCGAGGCGGCATACACGGCCACAATGTGAACATCACAAACGCGAGGAGGTTACAAAATGCCAGAGTTCGCCTGCGCGCTTCATACAAAGCAGAATGGTTTGCGTGGAAGCAGCCCGGGTAGCCACTTTGCTTGATGAAATAACGGTCTTCGGGACGATTTTTTGTTGTAGTATAATAATAAAGCCAGACAAGGAAGGCAATGGTTCCAGGTATATGAATAAACGAGTAGAGCCGATTCGTCCAAGTCATCAGGATGGGGTGATGGAGGAAATAATTTTGTATCTGGACTTCACAGAAGATTTGGAGACTTTCCTCCAACTTTATCAGCTCTAAGGCATGTTTTCGCGCAATGTCTACCGTTGCATCTTTAAGGGTGGCTGCAGTGAAGGCTCGCGCAAGCTGGTAGGTCTAAATACAGTCAGTGCTGGAAAAATATGCACAGATAAACGTCAAATTCTATATCTCTAGTTTAACAGGTGACCTACCCAATAAACTAGTGTCCAATACCAGCACTCCACTAGAAAGGGGAACTTCCGAAGCAATCTGCTGAAACATCGATTCCGAAATATAGCAGTATTTGGCGTCATAACCTCCCTCCTCCACGACCACAACCCAATCTGTCTAACTCTCCGTGGGCGCTCCTGATCCGTAATCAAGTATGGGGGTAACGAGCGGTAGGGAGGACTTGACACCGATCCATCGTCCGTACCAGTAGTGGCGGACAGCCCATCCTCAACGCTATCTAGTTTATCAGAAAAATCGGCACTTTTTACCGAACCAGACCGTGGTGTATTCCAAGCATATGGAGGAGAAAAATCTGATGATCGGTTGATCCATGTGCCCCCAAGAAGAAGAGTAACAACCACTAAGGGTTCCAAAAGGGCTCCGATCCCCATACCCCGAAATGTAGAGACGCACAAGGAACAAAATAATAAACGGAAATGCCTGCAGCTTGTTGAGAACAGAGAGATATCTCAACAACAGGAACACATGGAGAGATCCCTAGATGACGAGTTGAGACCACGCAGTGGATTGGGGCAGCGATATGGAGATTACTCCATATGCCATAAATGAAAGAAAACTCGAGAAACTATCTCACGATGGGAAAACGCGAGACGCGTCAAGAGCTCCAATTCAATGCAGGTACAGTGAGGGCTCTTAAATCCAGAGGTATCCTTTTTGAGTATGGTTTTCTTGCGTTCCGGAGCACTGACCTGGCATATGATAATAAAAAACAAAGCAAAGGCGGACGGTAACAATTGCTCCTAGTGACATGTATAGGAAAAGAATACTCATGCCACTGGATGGCTAAAAAGAATGGCAATAAAAACACCATGTTGAGCTCGGCCACAGCGAGGAAGCTGCAGGACGGAGAAACTTTAACAATACCACAGCAACAGTAATAATGAAATAATGAAATGGAAGCCACGCATGGCATCAGATAGCCCATTCGAGTCCACAAAGCTCCCTGGGCACCCAGGAGAAGATTGGAAACTTGGTGTCCGACCTTAGTTAGCCAGTACTGCTATCTAAGGTGTTATACGAGGCAAGGGATAGAAAAGCTGCAGTCAATCAGTCCTTAATGCCGAAGTATAGGAGGTATAGACCGATAGAGAGTAAGGCTTCATATTAACTCTTATTAAAGTCCTCCTCTCGAGGGATACAAACAAAGGCAGCAGTTGAGGGGAGAGAGGGTTGACGCCAATGTCAATTCCCGCGGGCCAAGATCTTTTAGGCATGGATGACTAATTCAACATTGACCTTCATGTTAGGCTTCTAGGGCAAAAGAATGCCATTCTGGTAGAAGAGAGGACGAACCACCCAAGCCAGGCCAAGCCTCCAACACTTCATGCCGCTGCTTACTCACTCACCTGACTATGTAACTAGTTAACTAACTAACTAGTAACTAGTAAGTTAGTCCTCCAGCAACATCTCGTAAATTCTACCCCGTACGGAATTTCTATATATAAATGACAAATGTAGAACACCCCCCTTACCAATTTGTTTATAAAATATTCACCAACCCACGAACTTTAAAGGCATTAACGGCTTCATCGACCTTCCTGCTGGGCAAACTTCAGGGCGGAAATTCCATAATGCAGCACCAATTTCTTGGCAGGCAGCCTAGCTTGCGATATGGAGTTCCACTGAAGCTATGTACTTCGAAACTTCGAAGGAATGGCTAGGGAATTAAACGAGCTTTGCTAAATTCCTTACTTCGTGAAGCGGATGTGCTTGAAAAAAGAACGGCTCATTCATAAACAATTGTTCATATAGCTATATCGGAAACACCTCTCTACTGAAACGGAATGGAAGAAATGGCCTCAGTTAAAATGATACTAATATAGATATATAGCTAAAATAAACAAAACAATGTACGGTGCGGAGGGGTGCCCAGTGCTAATCACCAAGGGCGGCGGGTATTGCGGTTGAACGGTAACTCGGCCTCCGTTGCACGGAATTTAAAATTGTACAGCGACTCTATTATGGTGGAAAAGACTGCCGCTCAACGCTAAGAAAACCGGGGCATCATTTTAGACGGCGTTTGCAGCCTCGAGGATAACATCCGCAGCCTTTTCGCTGATCATATAGGTGGGCACGGCGATGTAAAAACCAGGGATTTTCGGGAAGACAGAGGCATCAACCACACGGAGACCCTCAACGCCACGTACGCGGAAGTTGGAATCCAATACAGCCATTGGGTCATCATCAGCGCCAATAGGACACGTACAGGAAGCATGGTGGCCCCATGCTTCCTGTTTGATAAACTCCTTGAGGCTCTCGGTGTCATTAGCCCTCTCAACTCCAGGCCAAACCTCCTTGAAACTGCCATGGATGGGGATGACGTTCTTGAAGATCTCACGCGAGATTTCCATCGCCTCGACAATGGCCTGCAAGTCTTTCTCATCTGCTCCGTCCGTTGTGACACCAGCGTCGAATGAGTTGAAGTTGATCTCGGGCATGTCAAGCGGATTCTTCGAGCGCAGCTTAACAGTTCCGGCGTTGTTGCGGGTGTGTGCTTTGAGCGGGATCCAAGTCCAATGACGAGCGTTGGCAAGGGCTTCAACGGAGTAGCCGGGGTAGTAACCAGAGAAATAAGCTGGGGCACCAGAGATGAGAAGATCGGGATCACCACTGGCGACAGAAGACCGTTTGACAATGGCGACGGCGAGGCCATTGGTGGTGTATGTTCCTTTTCCAATAGCTAAGTCGCCGTTGAGGTACTGTGTAAGGCACGGATCTGGGTCTGTGGTTAAGAAAGTACATTTGGAGGTGATGGGGAAATCAGTCTCTGTCTCTGCAGTGAGACCCATCTCATATCGATCCTGCAGGTTCCGGCCAACCCCTGGAAGGTCCACGAGGACGGGGATGTCGAATTTCTCCAGCTCATCCTTGGGTCCAATGCCGCTGAGTTTTAGCAGCTGGGGGGTATTAAAAGCTCCGGCGGAGAGAATCACTTCTCTGGTAGCAGTGACGCTTCCTGGGGTCCCCTTCTGCAAGCCAGTAGCACGAGGATCGGCTGTGTAGAGACTTTGACCTTTGAGGAAATCTACACCAACAGCCTTCGGGGTGGAGCCAGAGGTATCGAATCGAACATTAGTCACAAAGGTATTGAGGGCAATGTCCAGGTGATACTTGCGAGAGCCATCCTCATTGACGGCATTGGCGGTCTGTAATATGAATTCACGAGGGCCATTTCGTTTATACTCAGGAACACTGACCGCGATGGGAACCTGGTATGCGCCCTCAGTGGAGTCACGGAGTGGGGTGTCGACGTTAATATCAGAAAGCAAAATCTCCGTCAGACCAGTTACGGTGTTGATCAGTTTGCCGACACCGTTGCCCATGGCAGTGCCAATAGCAACGACCAGTGAAACAAGTTTGAGGTCCTGCAAGACAATACCTAGATCTGTTAGGCTGGTTTCGAACCAACCTTCGAAGCCGTGGCCGACAATGCCATTTGGGGCATATCGTGACCGTTCCAGGCGTTGAAAGAATTTCCGCATCTTATCCGGAGCCCAAGACGCATCACCAGTGATGGTCTGGATATTAAGCCAGTCACTCTTGTGGGGATAAATACTGATCAACGCATTGTGGGAGGTACAACCTCCTAGCGTTCCAGCCCTTGGATACCAAATCCCTAAAGGTTCGGCATCTGCAGGGGCGGCCTCCCCGACATGGAATTGGCCATCAGATTTTCTATAGGTAAATTTGGAATCCTTCTTTTGGCGTTCGAGGTCGGGGTAATGGTGAACCCAGTAATCCCATCGCGTTGCGTCACTTTCGGTCGATTGCAGGTGTAAAGCTGGGGTTTGATACACGATTGAATCGCCCTGATCATCGCCGGCCTCAATTAGAAGCACTTTGTGCCCTGCAATAGCGAGTCTGGATGCGAGAGGGCCACCTCCAGGGCCGGATCCGACAATGACATATTCGTATTCGTCCGTGGTATTGGATGATTGTCGTTTTCCATAAATACCGTTGAAATGGTTGTGGCGCTTTCCGTGGCTACTGTAAGAATGGGTCAACATATATCTCGTTCTGAATAAACTCCTGACACTTACGTCGCAGCCAACACATCAGAGGCGACGAGGGCCAGCAAGGCTAGACCCCGTCGAAAGAACATATTATCAGGAATTTTTAAGCAACGTAGCTTGAATGTTTTTGCAAACCCGCCGCCAACTATCGGAAACCCAGCTTCGCAGAAGGTGTGATGTTTACGCTAAAAGTGCTTGAAAATGAAAACGAGGTATTGAACAAAGAAACGTGGGAATTGAAACGAGAGGAAACACCCGCGAAACACAATAATGGAGAGAGACTGCTCAAGATACTGGGCGCTTTCCCTGGGGAGTCGCGATTATTTTACAATCCCGCCTGTTTCTCTGGCGCGCCTGTGAAAGAGCAAAGAGAGGAACAATTCGAAAGTTACAAGAGGACGTCCCCTTGGAGTCTCTAGAATTGGAGTGAGCACTGCGGAAATAGGTGGAGATAGATGGACATATTAGCACCCACTGCGGCCACCATCCCTACTTAGTACACTGCCAGTGGACCTGTGGGTGGAGTATATTCACACATGGGAAGAACTCCCGCGGGTGTCCACCGTATTTTTCTCATCGATTTTTGGGAGAACTACGGAGTACAGAGAAAGGAGTACATACTACGGAGTATGCTAAAATCGGTTCGTCGGGTTAGCCAGTATTACCAGCGCAGAATAGTCTATTTTAGTCAGAGTTTGATTCATCGCTTTGTCTGAACCTCCGCGTGCCGACTGGCGCTTGTATCTGGTGAATTTCTTCTTATTTGTAGTGGTACTAGCATGCTTTATCTTGGATTACGTGGTTGAATTCAAGATGAATGCAACATCCCCTGACGATCACATTTTGACCCCAGTAATGTCCTCGCAATGTGATGCGAGCAACCTGCAGCAGCAGGATTGTGGTTGCTAGATTGGAGGTCAGCCAGCTCGTATTGGGTTTGGATGGAGCACTTTAGTCTTCAGCGAGACAGGGAATAAGCATAAGGTTTGAAGCACTGGTTAGGGAGCGAGGAAAAGGTTGTACATTTTCTAAATTCTTAACTGTACGGAGTAAACAAATTGCATTCCAACTAACAAGATTGTACGGAGTACGCAGTACACCGTAAAGTCCATGATGTTTCATGATTATTGAGAACCCATGACCCTTCAAACTTCCCTTGAGGAGCTAAAACCGCCGCCTGGCAACTGTCGATCATGTTCATAATTTATTTGGCGCGCTTAGTTAGTTACCAGATATCATAACCATGCGGGAGACCCATTTTGCTTTTTTGCCCATGCTTATTCGGTGCAGAACCTTGATCCTTAGTCGTATGCTTGCTTTTTCTGCCCCACATCGCCCTAAAAACGGTTCCCATAACAAATAACAGCTGGTGACAGGACGAGGGGGACAAGATAAAATGTAAGCACGGCAGGCAGGAATCAGCGCAATAAGAAGTGTGGACTGTTTCGGGCCTGCTACAACTGCTGGGACCATGAGATCGAGATTTGCGTTGTATATTCATCGAACATAGCACTCCGTAAGGGGTACAGAGTACTGGTCAGGCCTCGAAACTGCAGAGCACATCGACTTTTGCATATGCGAACCAGCTTAATAGATGCTGCGTATTTCCCCACCATTATTTACCCACTCGAACTCGTAAAAATGCCGAGCTTTGTCTTCGACGAGACTTAGCCAGGGACCCGGGACGTGTCGCTTATGTTGAAGGCAGGACCGACTACGGAGTACTCCGTACTCTAAAAGGGGACACACTGATGATAGTTAGGTTATTATGCCGATCATATGCCAGGTACCAGGAGTCAGGAGACGCTGCGCTAGTCCACTTTCAGGGGGGTAAGCACCAAGGCTTCATCAGTATGAAAATTCAGAGAATCGAACGAGCTGGCCCTACCTACGAGGTAGCAAGCCAGCCTGGGATGCGCCTCGGGTCTCGGGTGACGAGGGGACAGGACAGTTGAACGATTGTCGGCTGCTGGTAAAGGCCGAAGGTATCTGATCTCTGTCAACAAAGCATTCGGAACACGACATTGGGAACATCACACATTACTGTTCCCGTATCTCCATGATATTTGCGGAGGTGTGTAGTGAAATATTGGAAATGTTAGTATGTTGCATTTAATACTAGTGAGGGTTTTCTAGCCAGGTAGAGAATGGTTGGCCTTGACTTCAGCTTTTTTCCGGGGCCAGGTATTAAAATCCTAACCCACATGGTGCCATGTGGCGCAGATGGCGCTCGTGAGTAGTTACCGCTAAGGGCCATGATTTGTTTTGAAATGTGATTATGCGGGATGCTTAGTTCGTCTTTTGAACCCGCTAAACCAGGCTGTTTGCAGTAATCCTCCGTACAAAAGCCCCTTATCCTGTCCCGCCAACGAGATATTCCTCAGAACCGAAAAGAACAGCCAATGAAAAGAAAAGCGTAATGAATGTTGAGATAGAGAAAAATGAAAAGGAACGGGCCTAGCCCATATTATATTATTTTGGTCGGGTTCAACGAAGGGAATGTAATATCAGGGATCGTCTAGATCAAGAAAGCAAAACACGACAAGCAAACGGT
Source organism: Emergomyces pasteurianus Ep9510 (assembly GCA_001883825.1). NCBI lineage: Eukaryota > Fungi > Ascomycota > Eurotiomycetes > Onygenales > Ajellomycetaceae > Emergomyces > Emergomyces pasteurianus. The sequence goes on from LGRN01000030.1 coordinate 9,897, forward strand.
AGTCAAAGTCTAAAAGGTTAGCGACAGAATCAATAAGAATGGAACACGACATGGTGGGAAAAATATCCCAGAACTAAATTTCCGCAAAACACATACTACCAAGCACTTGCTATTTGGCGTGGAAGTAGCTGTGCTGCGGTCCGGAATGAAAGACATCAACCAGAGGCAACGAGTCCGAGTCGTGAAAAGCTGACTTCTGGGGAAGTCGTCCTGAGTGGCGGATTACGGAGTCGTCATGGGATGTGCTATTACCAAACGTGCCGGATTTCTGATTCTGGGTGAAAGAAAAGACGGAGGGGAACAGTCTTCGGAAAAGGGATCGCATTGCTGGCATACATGCACAGATTACTCCCACATGGATCTCAATTGTGCTCCAGTAGCCCATTTCAACGTAATCCCCTGGGAAGTAGGTTAGTCTAAATTAGATGATGAGCAATATAACGGGATGCACTCACAAGTGAAGTTGTGCGATTTGGCGAATTTGAGCAGCGTACGGAGGCGGAGAATGCTGACTACGGTGACACTATCAAAGTGTAGTGTCAGTGTTTTATGTTCGATGAGAGAGGAATGGATGTGGAAATAGGAACATACAAGGAGCCAACAGTGAACATGATACATATATGAATCTTTTTCTTTCGCCAGAGATCCATTTGCGACAACTCTCTTAATGGAAGAGCCAAAGTAACCACGTCCAGAACAATATTAAATGCCGCGCTTGTCCAGCTCTGCATGTTGATGTCATTGCAGTGACCCGGCGCAGTGCCATCCCACCGTAACCAGGCAGATTTGATAGGCGAACACTGGAACACCGACACGAGAATGAAGACGATCCCGTATGCCAGAGTTATGCCCATGACGACGTAAATTGCTATCCTGAAACTCTTTTTAGGGAAAATTCGAAGATAGAAGAAATGAAGGGATATCTTTGTCGATACGAGGGCAGAGAAATAAATCCACTCGTCCCAATAGTATATCTAAAGCCTTGGTAAGTTCCACAGAGATGACATATTGGTGGGACTCGGGGAGGCGCATCACTAACGTAAAGAACTTTTGTAATATCATCAAACTCGACATGCCATATGTCTTTCCCAAGGCCAGCATTGGCGACTATTACAAGGTCTGTATTAGTAACATTCTCCTCTACGCACAACCTCAGGAAGAGTAATACTCACTGAATACCGACAAAACAGTGAAGGGGACAGTGAATATCTAACACTTCGTTATCAATCAGGTAAACGGGGGTCGTAAGTGGTCGTGGTGAACTAACCATCACGATAACCATCATCGCATCATCCATGCCAAATGGGCCACCGTTAAAGAATGGCAATCTGGCAGCCATCCGCAATGTGAACGCCAACATTGCGAGACCTCCCCCAACCACGCCGGCAACGGATATCAGTTTAGTACGGTCTCTGATCGGGCGCCCACATTTCAAATCCGAAATCCTCTTCGTCGCTGCGTTTAGGTCAGTAACCATTGATAGTGATCATGGAATGGAGACCGCCACCTACTCAACCCTTCCCTGATTGTGCATTTCTTTTCCACGCAGGGTGCGATTCTAGCCTCGAGCTGGGCGTTTGAGCAAGTATCCATGCATTGCACATCCGTGGGCGAACACAACTGAGAGATTGCTAGTTTCGTACACTCTATCTGATTGAAATTAGCTATGTTGTATGATGAGCTACCTGAGCTTGACCCTACCGTGCATGCAGGTATAGGAATTTTTTTTGCCTGCGCTGCAGAAACGAGGACGGCAAGCCCCGTTAAAAAGATGTTGAAGGCCTTCATATCCGCAGTTCAAGTACCACAAACGTGCCCGTATACCCAATTACCACGCATGAGGAAAGGACCGAGGGGACGATTGGGAAGAAGTTCAATTGCCAAAGAGCAAGCTGGACAACTTCAATAAGTCAATGTGGTTGAATGTTAGTGGTAAAACTGGTAATGCGAAATCTTGTTCAGAAGAAAAAATAAACGCCTCTGATCTTAACTCAGGGTCAAAAGTAAATTATGCTCTGTATGCAAGGATCAACGAGGGGCATTATTTTTGTTTTGGGGAAATATTGATAGACATTCCTCAGGTTTTGCGTGTCTCACAGCTCCGTGTGATTGTTCGGCGCTCCGGCTGCCAAAGAGCTGGTCCAAGGGCCATTCTCGACCTGTATCGAATAATACTAGTAGCATCAAGTCTGCATACCATGGCCACGAAGTACCGCTTCGGCTAACAAAATTTCTGCGAAGCAGCAAACAAACTGGGCCGCTGACGAGGATCCAGGGGGCATCGCAGATCGCTGACCAACAGCTGAAAGCAGAGCGGTCCCAGGAACAAGCTTCTCGAGCCAAACCCGCACCCAGGTATGGAGTACTCCGTAGTACGTACAGAGCTGTTAGAGTTGAAGTTGTTTGGCCCCAAGGCAGAAAACAGCCTAGTACAGTATAGCTAAATATGCAGAGGCGGCTGCCAATATCATGGATCTCGTCAGGAAGGAGTTAAATTCTGACCGGAAGCGCACTTGGTCTGCCGGTAGCCTGCTGGTCCCATGCCGATGTCCAACCCGGGGTTGTCGGAGTCGCATTATGGTTTTGCCCCTGAATGCACGCCATAATATGGCGTAACTATGATAGATATAATTCCCATCATCATTTCCAGCCCTCTGTGGTGGAAAAGAAGACACCCAAACCCAAGCATGAGGAAAGGTATGGGGGGTGCTTCGTGTTCACTCAAGTTATACCAGGTGAGCCGCTCCTTTCCACATTATCATGCCTTTAGCTTGCGGCTAGGTCTGAACAGGAATGGAATGCATCATCCTGTGTCCCGTGCTATTCGGGTTCATTCGAACGTTAGCGCTATTTTCGACCACGCCGTTCCATTTCATGTGGATGGGACAAAAAATGCCTGTCTGCTTGAAACAGGCGATACTGTTCTTTGCTTAGTTCTCCAGCCATCCCATGCCTGATGAAAGCAACAGAAATGTAGATCTTGATTCTGAAAATGTCGACTATGAATTTCACCCCAACCCTTCGGCAACCCTTCGGCGGCCCTTCGAAAATTCTGGGACAGGAGATCCGAGGAGGCGAATGTACCTTTTCCCCTTACCAGATGGCTTCGCGGGAAGAGGACGGAGCCACTCACAGCCGCCGCATTGGGCAGAAAATATTTCTTCGGACTCCCCTTCATACTACTTGGGCACCCAGGTATCCAACTGTTCTTATTTTCCTTCTGTGAGGTGGATTTCTTTTTGTTCTTTAGGCCTGCAGAGCCGTTTCATCCTGTCGCTCATTTTCTAAATCTTTGATCGTTTGATCTTGTTCACTCCTTTTCCAGACGCTGTTTGGCGTTTTACATCGGGAGACATTAAGTTCCAGTCGCTCGCTTTTAGATTGATTCTCTTGGAGCTGTCACCTTGAATCCTTACATTATTTGTGATGAAGCTCTCAATTCTCTCGTTTGCTCTTCCTTTCCTGGGGGTGGATGTCCTCGTCAATGCCTTCCCAAGTGCGGAAAACATTGCGAGATTCAATTCAGAACAGTCTCAGAAGGGATGTCCGTACTCGCAGCTTCAAGCTGAGCTCAAGCACAAGCGTTCAAAGAGGCTTCTTTTTGATACGATGAAAAAGCCCATCGAGAGTGAGATGGACATTGGCAAACCCAGCTGTGAAATAGCTAACATTCAACATAGTTACTGGAGATCATGCTTTCGTACCACCAAACTTCGAAGCTGGTGATCAGCGAGGACCTTGCCCGGGTTTGAATGCTCTGGCAAACCATGGATATATCCCACATAACGGAGTTACAACTGTACTTTCAACCTACCTTGCGTGGCTCATCTAAAAGTTCTAACAAGGCTTTACAGACCGCTCAAGTTATTTTCGCGATTAACAACGGTGAGAACTACCCACAAATCTTCATGCCCTGAATTTTAATTAATCTCGTCCCTGCGTGTAGTGTTTGGAATGGGCCTCGACCTTGCAACGATTCTTGGAGTCATGGGAACCGTGTGGGTTGGCAACCCAATCTCGCTAGCCCCTGGATTCAGCATTGGAGGGCCGACCAATCGGTCTGAAAATATTCTGCACGATCTCCTTGGGTTGATTGGTATGTGTCGGCCGAAGCCTTCAGTGCGTTATTAACAGCATTATTCACAATTCGTGGTAGGCACTCCTCAAGGCCTAATAGGGTCTCACAACTTGATCGAATCAGACTCTTCCAATACGCGAGATGATCTGTATTCCACTGGAAACGCCCATACCCTCCGAATGGATAAGTTTATGGGTTTCTATAACATGTCTCGGGAACACCCGGTCGGAGATTATAACATGGATGTTATGGCGCGTCGGGCAGCGGACAGATTCCAGGAAAGCAAGTTTGAGAACCCGTACTTCTACTACGGGCCGTTTACCGGTTTGATAAGTCGCAATGCAGGGTATATTTTCCCAGGTCGACTATTCAGGAACCATTCCCGTGAAAATCCCGAGGGTACTTTGAGTGAGTGAACCTCCCCACATTCGGTCGCTATTGGTGATACTAAAGAGGTCACCTAGCCAAAAACATTATCAAGAACTTTTATGGCATTTACGGCGAGGAGGACTGCTTCGAGTATAAAGAGGGCTGGGAACGTATTCCAGAAAATTGGTACCGCACACCTGTCGATTATGGCTTAATTCAATTCAACCTTGATATAATTGACTGGGTCCTTAAACACCCTGAATTGGCAAGGTGAGGCGTAACGAACCCTGACTTCCCGCTGCAGCAATGATATACAAGGAATCCACTGTACTAATAATACCTCTGCATTGTAGCATCGGGGGTAACCTCGGTAAAATCGACACTTTTGCCGGCCTTGACCTGGGAAATCTGACAACTGGCATTGCCAACATTGGCCACATTTTGGAGGACAACAATCTCATCTGCTTCCTTCTCCAGTTCGTCAAAACCTTCGCTCCAAACGCTCTTTCTGGAGCCGTCGCCACGGTTGAGGCCCCCTTAAAACTTATTACCGAGACTCTCAAAGTTCCCCTCCTCGATCTCGGTTGCCCTGCAATGGCTGATCTCAAGAAAGGTGGCAAGCCTATTTGGGACGTGCTGCTTGATACGTATCCCGGCGCAAAGAAGAGCGGGACTCCACTATGAATTCTGAGCGCAAGCAGGCCTTGCCTTAATTCTTACCTAATGTGCCCAGTCATTCGTGAACGTATTGTCACAAAGCATTTCGCTATAACCGAGAATATCCTTGAATACGGGATTCCTTGAATACGGGATTCCTTGAATATTTTTGATTCTTTTAACCTTGCATAAATTTTTCTCTCGTTTGCCCTAAAGTTTGTTCAGAACATTTCGCCCAAACCTACTGGCTGGTATACATATAGTTCGCAATGTACATACATATACGTGGTAGTCCATATGATTTTATATATCGGGGTTATATACTTGAAAATGGATTCTGGCATTCATGGGTGTTTTACCTTTAGATTCTTTCTTTTTGTCGTGGAGAAGATAGAACGCGACACTCCATTACCGAGCAGCCAGAGTGATACATTGAAGAGATGAACAGACAGCGCTGCACCTTGACAACTCTCCTGAAACATTGTGCTAGTTATATAGTAGTGCCCCTTTATCAAACCTCCTTTAAAAGTTAGTTAGCCTGTGAAGCTGTGCACAACCTGCGAACTATAAAATGTATCGGAAATAATCTTTTATATTGCCTATATTACCTGCGTATCCAGCATCATTACTCTCCTTTTAATCGTTTTCTTCGCTGAAGGGGGTGTGTTGGAACTCGCCAACATGGATGGTCCATGGCACATTGTGGTCATATCGGCCAACCACACATATTCACTCATTAGTAGTTCCTTGGCTCCCACATTGTGAGAAAGTCATATATATTATTATATTTTACATAGCTATTAGTTGGATAATTGATTAATTATTGGATATGATTAATGCTCATAACTATCGGAAATAATCCGTTATATTGCCACATTAATCATGTATGTAAGAACTGACCCATATCCTTCCACTCTAGTGAACGAATCTCCAGTATATACCTCAGCATACGCTGGTTTGAATGGCAGGGATCGTGATCGATTGTTGCACACATGCTGTTCAGCACCCGTATCATATATCCAGGAATCTCGAAGATATTCTCGTTGTTTGACTACACTTATCGTTATCCTTTGGACTGCGGTTTGAATGGATTGTAGATTAAGCTCTGTGGATATCCCTTAGTTTTTCAAGCATGTCTGAGGAGGCAGTTCTTGAACTAGTTGAGTATTTCAGATGATGCCTTCGTGATGGCATTGTCAACTCTTCGTTTGAGATCTACATTCTTGAGAGCTTCATCTATTTTCCTCCTTTTATCTTCCCTTTCCTTCCAATCGCCAGGATGAATGGATGGATTGAGATAGAACATCTCGCTCATTTACGCCGGCCGCCACGGGTGCATTCCCTGTTTACAGAACGGCCTGCTTGTCGTCCGTTAACAGTGGCGAAGTTGGCATTCAAATGACTTTTGATGACTCCCACTTCCGTATATCTTTGCCTGAAGTCATTGATCATGCTGGTCAATGTGATGGAGTCTCCATCTCGGTGCAAATCCTTCGCCCATACCTGCGCATATCCCGAATCAATCGATATATTGGCGTTAATGAAATCCATCTTCAGGTTGAAATTGCCTGTGATGCCCGCATCCTTTATGTCCTCCTCTATGAGAGCCCATTGGTTCAGCCAGGTCTCGATTCCTCGATTCGTCGGCCGCTGGCATAGAAAGGCATATCTCTCTCGTACGTCTAGTCGTAGAGAGGAGATACTAGGGGAAAGACGAGCCTCTAGGGCCTTGATGACGTCCTTTACATCGACATTTGAACCAGTCGGTCGATGCCGCATCTGATCCGCAGACACAGTTCTCCATATCAGAGCGTTTATTCTCTCCATTCCTCTCTTCATCGTGTTATACTCAGCTAACTTGACCTTCCACATAGCCATCTTCACATCCCAATCAAACTTAGCCTCCATTGTGAACGCTGCCAGCTCTGGCATCTTTGGCTTCTTCACATCCCTGGCATGCTCGGGTTTAGTGATGTCTACAAAATCTTCCACCTCCGCATAGATGGCAGCATCTAGTATAAATGAGTACCAAAGCTTCCAATCCCTTGAAGAAGCTAGATGTACGGTCTTCGGGGTGCTATCGTCTTCCCAATCCGCCATGATTGCGGCAGCTATTGTATCGAATAGGGTAGGTAGGCAGTATGATACGTAGGTCTTCAACGTAGGCGTGTAATCTAGACACTGTATACAATATTGTCGGGCGTTCAAAGAAACGTCTCCGGGCTTATAACTATCGGAAATAATCCGTTATATTGCCGTATTAATCATGTCCATTAATTAATCAATTATCTAACTAATAGTTTATGTGAAATATAATAATACTTATATGACTTCCTTGCAATGTGCGAGCCAAGGAACTAATAATATTTAAGCGAATATGCATCGTGGTTGGCCGATTTACAACCACAATGTGCCATGGACTATCCATGTCGACAAGTTGCAACAAAATGGATGTCCCAGTTGCAGCAAATGTTCTGGGCACTATTGGTGCTGTAAGCTCAATTTCATCTTGCTCAATCCCGTACTCAACTTATTCTAATCCTTCGCCTAAATGATATACGCTACATTGCTATCCTTTAACCCTAACAGCGAAGACAGGTCTGCTGGTCTATACAAGTAAGTGAATTAGAGATGCATAGTGCTTAGCTTCTAAAATAAAGCAATCAAAATCAATTAATTATGAGCCTCCCAGCTTCTCCCTCAAATCGTAGTAAACCATCGACGCCACCATACCGATGGCCTGCAGCCTTCAATGATGATTCTATGGGCAATTGCTGGCCTTCCGCTGGGAACCTACAATATCGTCGAAGAGTTCAACGTTGCCCTCCAGGTCCAGCCTCAGATTCTGACTTTGCTGAGCTTAGCAACTTGGACACAGTGTATGCATTATGGAAAAGTACATACAACGTTGGTTTGCATCTGTCAATTACCAACCCCATCTTCTGTCCCGATTGTTCAAGAAAATCTTTGCTAAGCTCCGTATGCATATACATTTTTATATATGGGTTATAGCATTGGGCAGCCAAGAAATGCCTCATAACAGTTCCAATACTGTGTGCCATGTTTGGCGGCATCCAAGCCTCCCTCATATTCGCGCTGCGCATCGCAAAGCATCGCGAAATCCAGTGGCCTCTGACGATGATGGCCATCTTAAGTGCCTGTCTCCTCGTTGCCGGTGTGCTTAGGCACTACTGGGACATATATGTCCATCGGACCGTGCGGGGAATAAGTTTCTTATTTGTTGCCCTTGATGCAGCAGGCGATCTATTTTCACTCGTTTCTATCTGTACGTTTTTCTTTTTATTGACCCCCACTAACCAAAACTCGAGCGCGAAGAACGCAACAACTTGGAAAGTCTCGGCGTGAGTTATTTCCGGTTCTATTCTGATATCCCCTCGTCAAATCAAATCTATTCTAGTATACCAACCTACCCTTGATATTCTCGGGATAGCTATCTATGGAAGTGAGCTTGTTTTCTGGCTAGGAATCTGTGCATGTGGTGGCTTTCTTAACTTTCCCCCCTGGATAAGGAAGAAAGTCAGGGCATGGGGATATTGTTCACAAGAAGGACCCGAGCGCAACGGTGAACAAATGACACAACAAGCTCAACATATTTGTCTTCGAGAGATGCCGTCGTCTACCTCTGTATTCCGAACGGCTTCGGGAACAGTGGATGAGCCGCGGAGGAGAGATACAGCCGTGCGAGAGCCTTGAAGGTGAATAAAAAAGCCTAAGAAGTTGACCGAAAGTCGGCTTCATTACTCGGGGAGGCCTAGCAAGGATGCCAGCTGCCCTTTCGCTAGCTCAAGCGATGCATGAGCCATGATCACGAGGTTAGAATTACTCCCTCATTTCTTATCTTCAGGCAGTTCAAGCTGAAAAAATGGCCAACGCCGTCTGCGTCATATACTGTAACGGGATAGGAACTTCACCTGTTGGTACGGAGAAATGGGGCGTGGTAAGCACCAATAACAATAAGGAGTTCCAAGTTGCCAGATCAGACGGGTACTCATAAAATTATTAGATTACATCTAAAGCATGTAAATATATACAAAGTAATGGCTAGTGGTATTATGTACAGTAGCTCGCTTTATGTACATTTCTATAGGGAACTCAGATTGTTATGTCCATTTCGACCATTTTCTGTGTTGGCGCATATAAAACGAAGAATGAAAATTCAGGGATATGATATCACACCTGCTATTTTACGGGCTCCAACTCCTTCGCAGTTTTAAACCCGCTTAACGAAATTTGCGGGTATAAAAATGCCAAAAAAAAATAAAAATAAAAAAATAAAAAAATTAATATATATATATTTAGAGATAGCGAAAAGAATTGAACTTGTGATAAATTTCGTTAAAAATCAGGGAACATTCACAATTGCTGAAACTGTACATCTATTTTAATATGCTCTATATCACATTTCATCACCAAGTCAATGATCAGACTTCACGGGTGAATTTACACGCAAATTTAATCAAATTATTATTGTTGAAGAGAATCGGCTAGCTCAATAAGCGCTTGACTTAGCTCAACAAGAATTGTTCTCTCGGTCAGTATCTGTAAAAAAATTGGCTTGAAAACGTGGATCGTATGAGGTGACGCGCCATTAGTTTTACTCTTTTTTGTCCGTCAAACGGTCCTGGTGACTCGAGCTTGGAATGTATGAGGGACCTGGGAACGAATTTGTTTTGGATGCTGACAGATGCGCCGTTTTTTTCTGTTCCATCCATCTAGTGCCATCGCTGGACCGACATGGCGATTTGCCAGACATTGACAGATCTACACTTCGTGCCCGGTCTTTCATATTTTGTTCCTTTTTGTGCCGGTAGGGAACTTGGTTCGGGATTTTCGTCATGATCCTGCTGTGTCTTCCTCAACCGCAACGACGACAACAACGCAGATATCATCTACTTTACCACCTCTCCATTTATCCCAGGGATAATATCTCTGAGCTTGCTTCGCGAAGGGTCCATCCCTGTGTCGATCCATGCTGGCAACTTTCGCCTGCTGAACAACTGTAAGAGCGAGAAGACTTTGTAGTGGGTGGAACCGTGTTTGAGCATTAGGTATCGGGTGCTTAGATAGAGAGTCGTTCGCCAAGGTAGATACCCTAGGTGATGGAAGAAGGCCGCCTTCATGGGTGAATTTGTCAAGTTCAGCGGCAACACTGATGCCCGTCTCCGAAGTAACATCCCAAGCGCCAATGGTTGTCATTTGTTCTGTTATGATATTCAAAATGTCTTGGTTGAAAAGATTGTCTAGGACCCCATCGGTGGCAAGAATGAGCACGTCACCGTGCTGCATTTTCAAATTGGTTACGTTCGCGTGGTAGGGGAGGTCTTCAAAAACTCGGCCTCCGAATATTGAAGATTGGATTCGCATGAGCGGTGGAACTAAGGTGAGCTGGTACGGAGTATTAAAATCGTGGGTCTGAGGAATGGAATAATGGTGAATGGCTGCGAGTCGGCAAAGGATCGATCCTGAGTCTCCGAGACTGAAGCAAGTCGTTATCGTTAGCATAAAGAGCTTATTAGGTTTTGCCACGACTGAGAATAGATAGGATATGTGCATACTTTGCAAGTTCCACCCTCCCATCCCCATGGGCAATGCCAATGCTAGCTGTACTACCACCAGCAAAAATAGATTGATCTGCTATACATCTTTCATAACCGGCCTGCATCAGAGTCCTGGCCCTCATTTTCTCTAATCGTGTATCCCAGTCCAACGCGGCCTGGGCCATGTTGCTGCAGAGAGCATGGGAGAAATCTGCTGGATCCACGCCAGATTCGGACCAACCTCCTACTCCATCCGCCACGCCAAAAGCAACAACGTTGGGTTCGTCATGTACCTTGCTCACAAAAAATGCATCCTCTCCACTATCAAACCGGGAAATTTTCCGGGCCAGAGCAGTAGTCCCGTTCTGAACACCAAGCGCATTTTCCTCCTCCGGTTTAAAATTAATGACATTTTTCGTAGGACAAAGTTTTTGACCTTTTCCAGACGCCGATGCGGCGATGCGATACGATATACGGCGTTCCGATAGAGAGGAAGGGCTCGAGTGGAACAACCTTTTCGACCTTTTGCTCCTCCATTCTGAAGCTGGGTATGCGCATGGTGATCGAAAGCTCGTTCGAGAGGAAATCGATGTAGATAAGACGGGCCGACCCGATCCCATCACGGTCCACAGCTGCATTGGTCCCAGGCCCCGTAGGCTGCTTATGCCGGCAACTATCGCCGTATCCATCCGAAGTTTTGGGCTTTGCGCTCCTGCATAGGGAAGACCCGCAAGGGCATCCGGGACCAGCTCGGGAGTTCAACAAAGGTGAAACTCATGTGCTTGGGTGGCTTTTGGGGATAATTACAACGATGGTCCGAACATAGTAAAAGTGGGTATAAGACAATTCGTTGGTTAGGAATTGCTTTGGTTTTTGGGAGAATAGTACGGAGTACTCTGTACTGGAAGCCGAGAAGTTTTATCCGACATAGCCGCCAAAAAGCTATGCAAACGAATGGGCAATTTCAACAAGAAAAATTTAGAAACGAGACCACAAACTCCCTTTCGTTAAAAAAGTCCGATAGATTATGATGAATATTTTTTTACGCTTTGAATTTAAAACGATAATTTGCTTCTGCCTTCAAATCCAAACAGGACGAACTAGAAATTTAGAGGTTTGGTGTCATTAAAAGCGCGCGTATTCATAAGCGCGCTAGCAAATTGCCGTGCTCCTCTTAAATCCCCGCCCCATGTATCCATGGACCCCAAGGCACATTCATGCATACATGGCGGTTCGATAAGGTTATTCTGAAGAACAGGGATGCCCGTATACCCGATAATATCCGGTCTCTTAATCGGACATGAATATCAGACTTATCATGCAGAAACGCTTGGGTGCCATGCGATTACATGACGCGTTAAGTACTTCCAATCAAATCCCTGAGATTCCTGAGAACTTAGTGGCCCTCCAGAAGCAAAACAGCGAGTTCCAAGAGCATAGTACAGCCGAGTATACCCCAATTCTCAAAAAGAAACGTTAGAAGAAAGCTGCCAATTAACTAACACAGATTACTCTGTACTATTCCATGTCCGTGATTTAGGGGATTCCTCGACACTTTCGAAAACTACTAAATACTAGAGTAGAGTATCTTAATAGCCTAAATAAGAGTTGATATTGTTTCTCCTTTTATGCATACTAGAGTCTGTATTCTCAATTCAGTCGACTGACTTCCCTTCAATAGCAAACGACCATGAACAACTCCTCACTTATTTTATCGAGGATAATTTCCATAGTATATATGCTTCATTCCCATTTAAACACCACCAATATAAGTGTTCGGAATATCAGACATTCAAATAGCAGCCTGCGGTTTATGAAATAGTCGTTGGCTGCGGATGTGGCGATGATAACAACCTGGTGTGCCAGACCTGACCGGACCTCATTCCGAACAAAATTTGTTTTCTGTTTATATCTGCAGCAAAATGTTCGGCTGCCTTGCGTTTGGAGAGATGTGGAGGGAGGGAGCGGTGGACATGTATATCAGATTCTGGGGCGGGATACAATTCAACTAACATGACGTCTCACAACTCGCTACATCCATGAAAGCCATTGTGGCTGATTACTGGGCTGTTCCGCTGACATTCTCCTTCTCTCTTCTCTTAGAGGTCACGTACTTGCGGTTGGTGCATGGCCACCAGTGAGTGATTTTACCACCAGATGGGTGTGAACAAATTGGCATGCATGTTACTCTGGTTCGTTGCCGCAATTAGCTGTTTCGTCTGCCTCTAGATATGTCTCTTCTTCTTGTATGAAAATAATGGCTCCTAGTCTATCTCATGTCCAGTGGAACATCGAGGTCATTGATTCATTAGTTTATTAATTCCACTTCCCGCACCTGGTCTTGGTCATGCCCTCAACTCGTACTTATCTCCCTCCCATGACGGATATCATCTCTAGGTCTATGATAAGTGGTAAAGTAGGTTTCGATGTAATAATAGGTTCAATCTCGCGTCATTATTCCGGCTTTCGCTGGGAAGAAAAAAATTAAAAAACGAGGCAAGGAAAACTCCTGCGGTTGGGCCAACAGTTAAAATATGCCAGGGATGATTCTCCATCTGACTTTCCCACAGTATTCTTCCCATGTGCTCCCATATTTCTTGGCGCATCGTTGCTCATCGCGATAGCATCGGTGGACGAGAATGGTTGTCATGAATATGGCATAGGTCCACGGGATTAAGTGGGTGAATCCGCAGGTAGCACACATCGCGTAGGACAAAATGAGGTCTCCCAAGTAGTTCGCGTGACGGACAAATCCCCACCATCCTGTCTCAAAATTAATAAAAAAGCACCAAAGGGTTCAGCGACATATTCACAATGTTTATGAGCAGAAGGTTTAGGAAATGACCACAAAACTATCAAACATACCAGAACATAGAATGATAGATTTGTGTGTCGACCCATCTGTGGTTTTATACTCGCCATGTATGTACTCTGGAGCTTTGCCCCATATCATGCATTTGCCTTGGGTATCACGCACGAGGTATTTTTGGTGATTCGCGGACCGGAACAAAACATATCCACCAAATCCAGCAATCAAAATCGTAGCAGCAGTAATAGGAGAAAGTGAAACCGGGTGAACTGCTAAAAATTGAGGCTGTAAGGTGTATATCGTGGGAAGCCATGCTGCGGAGCCCCAAGCCAGGTAAAAACCGACATGGTCGTGGGCCATATCCATAGTTTTTAGGTACCTAATGGACATCTGGCTTTAGTATGTATATCTGAGAGATTTTCTTTATTGACAACACACCAATGTTCATTGAAGAAAAAGTCCACGATATAAATCAAGTGAAGGATATCAGCGATGAGGATTGAATTCGTAAGGTATCCGTGTCGACAAAATTGGAGTGCAGTGAAGGAGATGTCGCTATTATGCTGGTTAGTTCATAGAGTATTCTGAGAAATATATATATACAATATCTCACATTAATATCCAGCCAATAATGCCAGGACGGCCATTGTGGAAAAGTTTGATATCCCAGGACTCGCCCAGTCTCGGATTCAGCTCAATTCCCATATAGACATCGTACAATGGAGATCCTACGGAAGTATCAGCAAGGCAATTCTGATAGAGTAAAGCTGCATGTTCTGACCGCTGAACTTTCTGTCCTCAGGGTGGGACGGCAAAAGGTGGGCTTTGAGGTAGAAAGCCAGGCTGAGAAACAAGCCGTAAATATTGAAAATGGCGAGAAACGAGCCCCAATGGGCGGCCACAAAAGATGAAGCAAAAATGCCACCCCGTAGACTGACCACACCAAACAGCAACACAGTCACAACGGAAGCCAACAGCCCGTTGATTTTGTATTTGAGAACGTTTCCAGCGGGCGTAGGCTGTCCTTCATGCGTAGATCCCGGAAGAAAACTGTAAAGCAGCGCCTGAAATAACACCCAAGTTCCGTAGACAAAAGCGGTTCGCAAGTTGGGAACCGGGCAGTATTCGTGCAAAAAGGAAACGAAGCCCTCGTTTCTGAGAGCTACAATGGCCGATAACAATGAGCCTTCAAAATGCTGTAGTGCCACATACCAGAAGATAATGGTAGCAGGACATGCCATCATTATCGCAAGAGATAATATGCTTCGAAGCCGAGGGACGTCGCTTCGCCTGCCCCATGATGGGATGACGTCCTTTGAAATTCGTTGAAGACTGTAGCTCTTCTGGTCTGAATGGCAAGGGGTGGCACTAGAGAGGATCTCCTTCATCTTCCCAACCTGGGGTCGGACAAAGCAGTAGTCAATACAGCAAAAGGATAATGATTTAGACGCGAGAAAATTCTAGGAGAGTTGGGATTGAGAGTGAATGAAAATAGACTGGAAGAAACTGTCGCATCTGTCAGACAAGGAAGACAGATGGAGACGCGCAAAAGTTTATATTTCAAGGAAGGTGGATTAAGAGAGGCAGCCCACTGTGTTTGGACATAGTCACACACAGATCTGGGTAGGACAACCGAAGCTGTCTCGGGGCTGCAGAACAACAGGCTGCTGCCATGATGTTTTTTACTTTCTTTTTTTTTTTTTACAACTTGGCATCCAATTCATACCCGCAAACCAACAACATCTTTGGAGAGCTTCCGCTTGCATCCCCGCAGTGCGAGCGACCAGTGGTGGCGTCTGCTTTCCCTCACCAATGCAACTTAACAACAAAACCCAGTTCTCCAGTCTGTGAAGCGCAGCCTTCCCAAAATTTGGAGGCCAATAATAACCAACCGGCCATTTGCCGATCAGCGGTCAGCAGTAAATAGCTATTTAAATCATACTAGAAATACGGGAGTAAAAATAAAACTAAAATAAACAAAATAAAAGATCACAAGGAACTCGGGCGGAGCGGAAGCCGCGAGAGTGGAAGAGAGCTAACTAGTGGTAAGCTATCGCAAGGGATTGTGTGGGTATCTAAAGCCACAGAGCTTGGTCCCCCGAATACGATTTGCTAGTCAGGCACCTGGACTGTTGGCTAATTTGCATTCTTTCGTATATAGTTGATTGTCGATGGTCGAGGCATAATTGTGGAGGATTGAGATTGATACTACGGAGAACAGTAAGTTAGGTTATCTCAGCATGCTCAGCCTCTCTTCTCGATATTTTCGGATTAGTGCAAGACTAAACTTCTTTAGACTTCTGTCAAGTCCTGCTAACTTCTGAGCCAATCATAGATCACACACATGCGTGTAATGTAATATCTTGTAGAGAGTCTGAGAAGAAACAGTTTTATTGTCTGTGAAAAATCAATCATTCTTCATACAAAGCATTTGATTGACTTTATAATTATACATCTATCTTAAATACTTGCTAGATCATCATTAAATTGATATTTTTTAATTTCTTAGTTATTTAACTATCTTCTCAGTTATTTTATAAACTCTTATCTCTTTTTAACATGACACAATCATTAATGAAAGAGAACATGTCTTTTAAATCTTAAACCTTGTCTCATCAGTCATGATTGACTTAATATAATTTATCTAATAAAGAAGAATTATCTTAACAATCATTACACTCTTTTAATGATATAAATGATGAATATGAGATATTAAACAGTGATTTAACAGATCTTGATTCTATTAATACTTTTTCAGATCTTGAGACTATTGATACTTTATAAAAAAATTCTTAATTAAATCATTGTGATCTGCAGCTTCAGTCTACTATATTTTTTACACAGTGAAAAATAACATTAAAACTTACTTACATTGTTAAAATATTATAGTAAAACAGTTAAGAATTTAAGATCTTTATAGATGCTTAGATTCATAGTCTTAATATCTTAAGATATTAATAATATAAAACATCTGCAAAGCAGTGAAATGTGTTATATTTAACACTTTTAAAGTCTAAAGTCTTTTATAATCATGATTATTATTTTAAATTACTTAAACAAGAGCTGAAATGTCTTATTAAGACTCTCTTCTTTACAAGATTTAATTATAATGTTGAAATTAATAACATTAATTTTTAAGCTGTTTTTAATGCTGTTTAGACTCATGTATTAACATGATATAATCTGCTTACTCTAGCTTTAAAGAATAAATACATTAAATAAAAAAGCTATAAATAAAGACATGAAAAAACAGTCATTAAATGACTATTCATTATTATGAGTATTATATATTACTTATATTTCTTAAAAAGCTTGAATTTTCTTAGCTCTATTCTTTTTATATATCTTTACAGCTTTAAAGTAAAACATTAAATAATAGAGACTATATCTGACTTTAAACTCTGTTATAGCTATATAATAGAAAATAGATTGATGATGAAGATCATCAATTGAGAGAAGATATGATTTAATATTTTTAACTTAAAAACTTTCTTATCTAACTTTCTGAAAATTCTAGTAATTCTGACATGTTTTTTAAACTTTAACTTTCTGTTAATTGCTTGACTAATTCTTATTAATAGATTAAACTTTAAGAACTTGTTAAGAATTCTCAAGCTGTTATTGTCTATGATAATATAAACTTTAAGAACACTGTATGAAATGAGACAATGAGACATAATGATTTTATAATTACTGTAATTACTGCTGCTGTGATTATATCATCTTTTATTTTAAAATCTAGTTTAACTCAGATCATGTATAATTTTAAAAGACTTTTAACACTGAATAAGATTATTAATAAACTTGATATGACAGACAATGATAATGATCTTTAAAAGTAAATAACATTCTGTCTTATTTTAAATGCTATTTAAAAGATTTATAAAGAGAAGATTAAAAGTGTTTTTAATATTAAGATTAATTCATTGTCTTGAATGTCTGTTCTTAATATACTATCTGTATAGCAAATGTGTTTTTAACAGTTAAGTGTGATTTTTAAAAATGAGAACACACTCATTGAAACTATGAGAGTTTATGAGAAGATATTTAATGATTATCTTAACTTATTAAAAGATTATATTACATTTTTAACTCATCTTTTTCTAGTGTATAAAGATGCTTTAATAATTAAGTTTATTTAATCTATTAAGATAGAGCAGTCAAAATCTACAAATATTTTTAAACAGTAAAATTAACTTCATTCTATTTCAGAGTGATTTTATATTTAAATAAATCTACTTTTCATCATTGTTCATATACATTTTAAAGTTAAAATCTTTAAAGAGACTCATCACTGCATTCAATCTGATCTTGTTTATTAAAATCAAAATTTTATAACTTTTATAAATTTAAAATATCATTTGTTTAAATCTGTGATTATTTAAAGCTTTGTATCTTAATGTTTTACTTTATTCTATACTGCTATGCAGTGTTGAGGTTATTTAATTATTAATTTCAAGTGATTGAATGATATTAATACTGTTATACAGCAGCTTAGCTCTTTACAGTATCTTTAACTTGTTAAAGATGTATACATCAATACTTTTACTCTTAAATCTTAAAAAGAAATTGATTCTTAAATCTTTTAATTTATTTAAGATATTGAATTCTGTATCATGTATTGTCTTCTTTAAAAATATAAGTTATTTATTTAAATTTATTACACTGTTAAGCATGATAATATTAAACTTTTTAAGTATTCTATATCATCACTGATTGTCTTCTTTCTTAATATTAATTAACATAATTACATCAATGAGATGCTTCACTATTATTAAATGCTTAAATTCATTAAATCTTCTACTCTGCATTATATAATTATAATCACTGATCTTATTAACTGATTTAAAAAACCTGATTTCTTTAAAGTCATTGATTTAAAGATAGAACATCTTAATAGCAGCTGTAAGCTAGAGATGAAATGCTATAAAAACTCAACAAAGAATGTCTATCTTATATTTAATTAAGTCTATCTATTAAACACTTAAATTCAGCATTTACATTGAATTATAAAGTCTACTTTTAAATGATCACTTATTGAAAAACATATCAGTGCTGTCATTAAGCTAAAGATATTCTCTACAGCTAGAAGTTTGTTAAAGAATGATTACATCTTATCTTAAGATTTGCTTTTATTATTAAAGAAACATATATTTAACTTCTTAAACATTCTTTTTATTAAAGTAAAAAATCTTGAGAAGAAGATTAAGCTTTTTAATCAAGTGTGAATTCAGTAGTGACTGATTAAAATGAATTTAAATTTTAATAATATAATGATAAATGCTGAAATTAATCTCTATGCTATAACATTCAATGAGAACATAGAGCAAGAGTCTATTAACATAGAGAATACTTTATCTGTATTAACTGTTATTAATTTGTTTAATACATTAGAAACAAGTTTGAAGAACAATAATGAGAATATATAAATAGTTTATTTCTTTAATCTTATGAGTGTGTAAAAGCAAGTTATTTATTAATATAATAAATGATTCTATACATTTAATATCTGTCTGTCTGTTTCATCTACATGAATATACTATAAATATATATTTATTTAAGTAAAAGAACTATTGACTAGAACTTCTGCATCTTTCTATTAACTTATAAATTAATTAAATGTCAAGATTTAACAAGAGCATGACTAATTGTAAACAGCTCTGATTAAGTTTTTAACATCATTTAATTTACATTTATAATTAATACTTGCAAAGAAGATTTGTATAAAATCTTTAACATGTTCATTTATACAGATTACTTACTTATTAAAGTTTTATTTAAAGTCTTCTTCACGAAGCAGAGCAGTATAAATAAGTTAAAGATTTAAATCATCATAGCATTGCTTCTTAAGAGAGAAGAAAATGATCTTTTTAACAGTAATTAATATAATTATGATAATAGAGATGTGTAAGAGTTTTTAAGCTTGTGCTTGAAGATGCTGCACTTGTTTTTATGTACAGTAACTTAACATTATAAACAGAAATTCTTAGACTTAATTATTTAAGTTCTCTCTTTCTTAAAGTACACTCAGCATTTCTTATCATTCTCTTGACAGATAGTACATCTATTCTCTCTTAACAGCTGCTCACTCAGCTCTATCTTTATAATTTAATTAATATAATCTTACACTCTCTACTTCTGTAAGAAGAAGTCCTGAAACTTTTTATAGAAGATTAATTATCATTTTTTTAATTTCTAAGACTGATAGACAGATAAGCTCTTGCTTATCTGTTAATTTTAGTCTTGTCTTAACTGATCTGTTAGCTGTGTCTGCTTTTAACAGACACAACTGATAGATGATGTATTAAAAAGAAGAGAAGTATCATGTGATGTTGTTGATAGAGATGACAGTGTGTGAAAGAAGGTTGTTAACAGCAATGATGATAAGAACAGAGATAAGAACAAGAATAAGAAGAGAGAATTTAATACAGAGAATGAGTAAGAGAATGAAAAGAGTTATGATGACTTTAAGATAAGAAAGAAGAGATTAATGCAGCATGTCAATAAACAATCTGTTTCTTTTTCATTACAATGTTTTTATTAAATTTAATATTACTTACTTGATCTGCTTCAGCTGCTTCTGATTTTTATTCTTTATAAAAAACAGAGAAAAGAAGAAGATAAAGAAGAAGAAAGAGAGCATAAACAATGAGAGAGACAGAGAGAGACAAGAGCATGAACTGTCATGTAACAATATCAATGATTTATTTCTTTTAATCTATCTCAGTCATTTAGACAAAGCTTATCATGTCTATCTAAATAAATTCAGCTCTTTCTCTTCATTCTTTAAAGAAGAGAAAAAAGTCTCATGTACTTTCTCACTCTTATTTTCATGAGTGAAAACAAGGGCAAGAACAAGAATGAAGAAGCGAGCGTGAGCACAAGCGCAGAAAGAAGATCTAATTGTCAGAGTTAAAATCTTACTTTATTTTTATGATTATTTTTATATTAAATTGACTTACAGAAAATGATGAACTTTATTAAAGTAAAGTTGTTTATAAAAAACAGCAGCAGCAGCAGTAAGAATCTGACTCTTATAAAGAGAAAAGCAGAGAGAGTGCATCTGTATTATAATAACAGAGAGAGAAGACATTATATTATTTTTCTTTATCTTAAAAAAAAAGAGAACAAAGAATCAGTGAAATTAAACAAAATATGTTAATATAGTATTATCTATCTTATCTTTGTCATGCATTTTCATTGATATTTCATTTTCATTTATATAGTAAATTCTTTAACTGATTAACTAATTTGATTGACTTAGAAGTTTACAGGGTTTTAAAGAAATTTACAGATATTTATACAAAATCAATGAAGTTGACAGATAATCAAAGATTATTTAAAGATTACTACATTTTTTAAATATAATTATTTAAAAAGAAATTGCGTGATAAGTTTAAAAGAAAATCATAACAGTTTTCTTTAATTTCAAGCATAAAAAACAAAAACTTATTATATTTCATTTATTACATTATTCTAGTACAACTGATGAATAAAAAAGAGAAAATTAACAGTGTTAATTAATAATTTTGTTATTAACTGTACGATTGATGATTGCAGCAGCACGCAATGAAAATCTTAAAAACAATTCTTTTATAAAAAAATGCTTGATATTAAATAAATTTATTTTCTTATTAGAAGTAACAGTTGCTTTTAATTCTTCATTAATAAATGATTTTAAACAAAGACTTTTATTAAATTAAATTACTTTTATTATTCTCATTAACATGTTTCAAAGTTTCTTCATGACTATTTCATAGTCACAATCATCTGTCTTTTTTTAATATATAATTTCACTGATTTAAGTAAGATAAAAGCTTATAACACTGTAATTCTCTGATAAAATCTATATTAAACTTTGTTAGTATATAAGTTTTCTTTTTAAATGATGAATGTAATGAACATACTGCAAAGCACTGAAGACTGTAGAAGTAACAATTATTACAGACTGTACAATCTTTAAAAATAACACATTTATGTACAGGGTTATATTTACTTAGATAAAAACAGTTAATGCATATTTTATTAAAAATGATGACATACATTGTATTAAAGTAAGTCTTCATGATCATAAACTGTGTTTTAAGAAATGTGTAGAAGAACATGATGTTAAATCTGTCATATTTTGTTGATTAAACAGTTAGAGATTGATTTATTTATCATCTATTCTTAGAATATAACTTACTTTACAGATTTTTTAATCAAAGAAATGAAGAATAAAACTTTTTACAGAGAAGAAAGTTTTTATATAAAGATGTTAAGATTAAGAAAGAAATAAGAAAAAAGAAGTGAAAAAGACATATATATATATTCATGATATAAGTAAATAATATAAGTAAATGAATATATTAAGTATGTTTTTATTTCTATTCTCTTTTACTATGCATTATATTATTTATCTTTTATTATACACTGCATTATTCACTGAATGACAAGAAGTTAATTAATTAAAAAGTTAATAAAAGTTATTAGAAATTAAGAGAAGTTTACAGATGTTCTATTACCAGCGATATCTAACTACTTTATACTACTATTTTCTATAGAAAAGTTATCTCTTTCTCTGTGAGACAGAGTTTAAATGTAATTAAAATAAGATATCTTTTTAAACACAATGTTTATATTTATGTCTTGTTCACTGAGTGATCTTTATTTACTAAGAATTTAAATATAAATGCTACTATTGCTATCTCACTGCTTTAATAAAGTGTGAACTTGAGTGACTGCAGATGTATGCACTTAAGAACTTTAAGAAAAAGTAAACAGTAGAGTAGTAGAAGCATTAACAATTAAAATAATTAAGACAGTTAAGACTTCAGCAGCAGTGATTACAGTAATAAGAGTAGTAAAGATCTTAATGAATATTTTATTAAGTTACTGTGCTTTTCTTATTGTCTGTTAAGCAGCTGTTTAAGCTAGATTATTGTCTTTTACATGTCATGCAGCTGCAAGTCACTGAGTCATTGTCTTTTTATTAATAAAATTAATGCTTAATATTTTAATAAGTGCTGTACTCTTTGTGATCTTCTGTATGTCTTTTATTATTTAATGTTAATGTCTTTCTATGTAAAGAGCTTTATAAGCTATGTTTACTACTGTAATTTAATTTAATAGAAAGCTATAAAGCTGATCTCTAAATTTATTTTAATAGCTTTAAGTCTAAAGAAGATTGACAGTAGCATACAATTTATTTTAATTAGTATTAAATGTAAATGTCTTCTTGTGAAACAAAGCTGTTATCTATCACTGACATTGTATAAATATAAATCATGATGCTGATATTAAAAATTCTTGATCATGATAATACTGCTTCTTTATACATTCTGTACATTACTTTTTAAGTTAAGATAAAAGAATGACACTGTAACTGTTGATTTAAGATTCTTTAATAATGTCTATAATTGATGATTGTTTAAATATAGTTATTTAACTCTTATTACACTTGCTGCAGCATTCTTTCACTGAAGTATTTATTCTATCTACATTAAATAAAAGTTAATTCTCTTTAAGATAAGTAAGAAAGTCTTTTCAATGACATAGATCATTAATAATTGTTATGAACCCTAGGAAACACCCTGCATGAAAGTACCGAAAATCATTGAGCGAGAAGAAACCTGGAGAGAGAGTTGACGAGAACCAATTACAGAAAGAATAGACTTGATTCTGAAGGGAATCACGTGACTGATAGATTGATATGATCAGTAGAACGTGATATACCAGAGTTATCAGAGCTATCAGTATATTGATATGACTGATAGAACTCGAACTACCAGATATACCGGACCTATCAAGAGATTTCATCATGTATATAAAGACACTCATTTATTCTTAGAATCATAGAAGCTTATTTTCTTGATCATGATCAATTCTTACTCTCATTCTACTTTTTATTACATCTGTCACTCTACTCTGCTACTCTTTACAATCAATTACATATTGATTCTCTTCATTCTTTATATAATCTTAGTCTTAATTACTTAGTATACTCTGCTATACTACACACATAGTACGATTGCACATTGAACTATACTTTATCTTATATCTATCTCAATGCTGAAGCTATTCTTACTCTAAATCATTGAGCAAGTCTAGATAGTGGCATTCACAGCTTTCTTTAGTCATTAAGCAGTATAAAACATAACAACTAGACTGATTCTTGACTAGTTGCTCGTGAACACTTGCTATTAAAAGGCTCTGTAGTTAACATTGATTGTTTCTAATTCAAGAATACAGAGAACTCTAGCTTGAAGAAATATACATTATTAATCAAGAAAAACCATACATGAACAACGTTTGTTACTATGTACAATCAATTGTAAATGAGATATCTTTTAAAGAAAAGTCAAGAAGAGTTAAAGAGAAAAAGAAGCTATAATATCAAGAGCAGAATCAATGATTAAAGACCTTAAGCCTGACATTCAGATTATCTTGAAGATTAATAAGAATCTAGTGATAAGATGCAAGCAGCTTGAGAAACACAATGCAAGATTATTAAAAATAAACTTGTCAATCTTGTTCTTTAAAAAATGAGAGAAAATAAGAGCATTTTTAATGTAAATGAATGTCTATCTTGCAGTTAATTCAGACAAGTTATAAAAAGAACATAATAAAGTTTTAATAGTATTAATCTTTCTGACTAGAGCAGTCTTTAATTAATTTAAGCTTAAGATAAGATTGTGATTTCATGACTCAGCAGATAATCAGAATAATAAAACAAATGCAGTATTTAAGAATTATAATACTTTTGTTTAAAAGATTAAAATGATCTTTAAAGAAATAGATGAAAAGCAGACAGTAGTGTAAAAAGTTTATAATCTATGATAAACAGAATCAGTGACTAGCTATGCATCTGCTTTTCAGTAGATTATCTTACACTTAGATTAAGATGATAAGACTTTAACAGCAAGCTACTATCAAGAATTGAAGAATGAGATTAAAGATAAAATTATACAGTTAAAAAGAAGATTAATAACACTGTCTGAGATGATGAGAGTAGCAGTCAGGATTGACAATCAGCTTTACAAACAATAACTTAAGAAAAAGAGACAGTACAATGAACAAGTTAAGAGATTTAAAAAGAAGAACAATGTTTATAAATCATGATCTATAGAACTTAACACTACTGTTTAAGATGACAAGAAGCAAAGATGTTGAAAGAAAAATTTGTATTTTAATTATAAAAAACTAGATCATCAGATAAAGAAATGTCTGTAGAAAAAGTCATGATATAATCAGAAGCTAAGAGTAAATTGAAGAGAATACTAAAAAATCAAGCATTTAAAAACTATAACACAGTTAAATAATGATGAAGAGAAATAAGAAATTGTTATAGAAGAAGAAAACAGATTCTTTAACACTCATTAAAAATTAGAATCAAGTATTTAAACATAGAACAATTCTATTCAACATCTATGAAATTAAAGACAACACACTACATAAGAAGATAGATAGTAATATGTAGAATAAATATAAAAAGAATAAGAAATGTACAGCAAGGCAGCGCAACAGATACATAACAGATTTTAAACAAATTATAAATAAAAAACATAAGAACTATGTAAGAACATTCATTGATAGATAAGAATAAAGAACAAGACATTCAAGCTACTTTACTTAAAATATAAATATTATGTTAAGAAAATGAATGAGAATATAAAAAAGAAGAATCATTTATGACATTGAGAATACAGAATGTTTAAGTGTAACTGTAAATATCATTTGCAATAACAACAGAATGACATTAAATGATAGTAAACTGATCTTAATCACTCATACTATGAAATCTTTTATAACTGTAAGATAGAAGAATGCTGAGTGTGTTTAAACAACATTAATAAGAGAA
This sequence comes from Emergomyces pasteurianus Ep9510, assembly GCA_001883825.1. Lineage (NCBI taxonomy): Eukaryota > Fungi > Ascomycota > Eurotiomycetes > Onygenales > Ajellomycetaceae > Emergomyces > Emergomyces pasteurianus. The sequence goes on from LGRN01000030.1 coordinate 35,207, forward strand.
AAGTATCTGACTTACAAGATATAAAAGATATGATGCATCTAGAGCATGACAAGATACATTAAGTCTCTTACACAAGTACAGATTGTTTAATCTATATAAATAAAAAAGAAGAATTCAGGTATGCACCATGAAAAAGACAGTATTTACAAGTCACACAAGTCTATAACAACAATATCAACAATCTCATCTTAAACAGTAATAATAATAAAGACATTATATCAGAGTTTAAGAAAGAAGAAAAGATTATGAACAGACAGTCTCTCATCTTTATATTAAGAAGACAAATAAAAGTGCTACAGATTACAGTAGAGAATCTTAAACAGTAAGATTACAATGAATTACAGACAGTGAAATTAAAGATAAATAATTTTAAATGTGTAAAGACATCATAATTGCTATGCTGAAATCATCTTTATAAGATACATGATAATAAAAAAATGAAGAAGAATTACTCACTCAAAGCACTGTGAATAAAATCATCAGAATCATTATTGTTTAAATCTATCTTTATATCAGAAAAACTGCAAGAGAATTTAAGATTAAACATTAATTATAGAAATTATAAAAATATTACTTAAATATTCTGCATGAATCAGAGCTGCACAGAAGCACAACATATTTATTAATAAAAATAAACAGAGTAAAGATTAACAAAGTCTATTAAGACACTTAAAGAAGAAAGAATACATTGACATGTTAATGATAATAAAATATTAAGAATATGTTATAACAAACAATGTAAACTAGCAGAACAAGACATATAAAGATACATTATCAAAGAAATTCAATAAAAAAAAAAATATTAAACTAACAAGAAGACATTAAAAATGTAAAAACTCTATATAAAACATTGAATATTAAGATTTTAAAACTCATGAAAATTATAACAGAGTTAAAAAATGATTATACTATTCAGAAATAGAGTCTTGAAATAGTAAAAGAGATTAAAAGTTAGCTGTCACAGAAGAAGTATTACATTTATAAATTTAAATAAAACTGATAGAGCAAGACATGCATGCACTATTAGATTCAGAAGCAATCAAGTTATTTCTAAACAAGAGATTTATAAAAAAAAATAAAATTTTAATAAGATTTAAACAGAATGATTACTGTTTACAGAGACTTAGACAAGTTAATCTAAAAAAAGTTGACAGAGAAACATATTTAATATAAATGAGAATAGAAGATCATGAAGAAGAGATTATATTTGATCTTACACAGACTAGAGAATATGACATGATACTTAAATACTCATGATTACAGAAATACAATCTAGAAATAAATTAACAGAAGAAATAATTAAGATTAATAAAATGTAGATGTTCTCTGAGATTAATGATCTTGAAGTTTAGTAATCACAGTAAAGAAAGAGTCAGAGACAAAGTTATAAATAAAAAGATTCAAGCAATAAAGAAAGCTAGAAAAGATTAAGATTAAAGAACAATGACATCAGCTACACTTACTAAAACAATTAAGATATTAAAAGAGTACATAAAGTTTAAGAAAATATTTTAAGAAAAGAAAATATTACAGAGTTTACTAGAACATAGAGAATAAGATCATAAGATATTCATACAAAAGAAAGAAAAATCTACTTACTTTATTATATATTAAATGATAGAAAAGAAACTGTCAGAACTATGAAAGTACATAGACAAAAATAAAGTAAAGAGCTTTATTAAACCATCTACATCATCAATGAAATATTTAGTAATATTTATTTTAAAAAAGAATGAAAGTTTATAATTGTGTGTAAACTATCAGCAGCTGAACAGCATCATAATAAAGAACTAATACTTACTATCACTTATTAAAAAAATATAAAATAGATTTTAAAAAGTAATCTGATTTACAGTGTTAAATCTTAAAAGAATCTATAATCTGATATAAATGAAAGAAGAAGAGAAATGAAAAACTGCTTTTAAAACAAGATTTAGACTTTATAAGTACTTAATAATGTTATTTAAGCTAATCAATGTATCTGTAACTTTTTAAGTCATGATTAATCAAGTACTGTATAAATATTTAAACATATTTATAATTACATACTTAAACAACATGTTGATCTACACAATCAGCAGCTGAGAGAATTATATAAAAAAAGTTAAAAAAGTTCTAATAAAATTAAAGAAGAATCATTTACTTTTAAAATTAAAAAAATGCAAGTTTTTTAAGAAAGAGATTAAATTTTTAAAACATGTCATCTTTATTAAAGAAATATAAATAAATTCTAATAAAATACAGACAGTGATAGACTGGTCTACATCAAAGAATGTCATGAAAGTATAATCATTTTATAAACTGACTAACTATTATTAAACATACATTCAAGGATTTTTAAAAATCATACAAAAGTTAATGAAGTTATTTTAAAAGAACACATCATTTGAATGAAGAAAGAGACAACAAGAAGCATTTAACAGAATAAAGAAAGTATTTTAATAAGAAAAGATAAAAAAACATTTTAATTTAGAAAAGCTAAGCATTGTTAACATTAACATTTTAAACTGTGCTATTAATGCAAGATTGCAACAGCTAGATGAGCAAGAGAAATTAAAACTTATAGCCTGCTTTATAAAAACTATGTCATTAATAAAACAGAACTACAATGTTTATAATAAAAAGTTATTAACAATAGTGATCATGTTGAAAAAATGAAGAGTATATTTAAAAGAAGTTAAATACCAGATTACAATACTATCAGATCACTACAATCTTTAGTACTTTATAATTATAAAAGAATTAATAAAACAACAAGTTAGATGATTAAAAATCTTAACAGTATATGATTTTAAAATTTAACATTGTAAGAAAAAAGAAAACATCTGAGCAGATGCTCTAAGTCAAAGATCTGATTTAATAAATAAAAAGATGTAAAAGTAAACTCTTTTTAAAAAAGAGAAGAAGCAGATGATCTTTAATTCTTAGACAATTTAAGTCATGTATGCAAGAATCAAAGCATTGATTACATTAAAAAAGATTAAAAAAGCTTTAAAAATAAAAGAATAAATAAAAGAAACACAATAAAAAATTAATGAGATCTTCATGCACAAGCAATAAATATATATGTTAAAAATTATTTAACAAGAAATGTTAAGAGAGAAACATGATTCAATCATCTTAGAGTATTTTAAAGTAAAAAAAACAGTTGAATGAATATTAAAAAAGTACTACTGATCAAGCATGTAGACAATTATTAAAGAGTACATTTAAAATTATAAAACTTATAAAAGAGTCAAAGCAGAGCGACACACATTATATAAACAATTACAATTAATTTCATCATCTTAAAAATCTTAAGAATTAATAACAATGAACTTTATAGTAAAGCTATTCAAGTCTAAAGAGCTACATGAAAAGAAATTATATGACTCTATACTTATAATCACAGATTGACTCACAAAATACACTTATTTTCTTTCATACTAAGAAGTCATTACAATATCAGAGACAGTACACATTATACTTAAAAATATGTTTACTAATTTTAAAATATCAAAGAAGATTGTCATTGACTGAGACAGAAGATTTATCTTTAAGTTTTAATAAATGTTATCAATAAAGATGAGAATTAAAAGTAAGCTTTTTATAGTCTATCATTTATAAATAAATGAACAATTAAAAAGAATAAATCAGACTGTGAAATAATATTTACATTGTTATGTTAATTATAAACAAAACAATTGAGCAGAACTTTTATTTATAACACAATTAACTTATAATAGTTTAAAAAATGTAATTACAGAAGTCACACTGTTCTATGCAAATTACAGACAAGAATCAGACATTTTATAAGAAGAACTGTTAAATAAGATAAGAGCTTAAGAAGCAGAATTAAAAGTAGATTAGATAAAGAAATTGTATGAATATCTATAAAGAGAAATTAAATTTCTGAATGAAAAAATAAAACATTATTATAATAAAAAATGTTAGAAGACATCTTAATTTAAGAAGAAAGAGAAAGTGTTTCTACTGTAACAAAACATAAAAATAAAAAGATCAAGTAAAAAATTAGACTATCAGAAACTGAGACTCTTTAAAATCATTGAAAAAACAGAATCAGTCAACTATAAACTTTAGTTACTTAAAATCATGAAAATACACTTAATTTTTCATGTTTTACTATTGAAAAAAGCACTGTAAAACACTAAATCATATTAAATAAAAATCAATCTTAATGATCAGAAATATAAAATTAAGAAGATTTTAAACAAGCAGAGAATCAGTGAAAAAGATCATTATTTAATTAAATGAACAGAATATAATATTTTAAAGAACATTTAAGAATCTATTAAACATCTGCAGAATGTGAAGCAGATGATTTAATAGTTTTATTAATAAAATTTAAAGATTAATTCAGCTGAGCGAGCTGAGAGTTGAAAAATGTAAAAGAAAAGTTATTAATAGTTATAAAGAGTTATTTCATCTCATGTTGCTGAGCAGTCTACATCTTACACTATTTTTCTTTCTTCTCTTTTAACTTTTTTAACTTTTTTAAAAATTTTACATTGAATTTAAGAAATTTATCAGCATGCTTTTTAAGAAATTTTCTTTGTTTTTAAAGACAAGACATCTTTATGATAAGTTAAGAAAGCTTCTTCTGTTTAAGAAAGAATTCTTTCTCAATCTGAGACTTGTTATTATCAAGTTTATCAAGAGCGTGATATAATTTATTTCAGTTAAAATGAGGAATACTATTATCATCAACGCAACGACGATCGACTTAAACACACTTACTACATTTTCTTGATTTTTTGAATTTGATACAAGAATGATTTGATTATAAACAACGAAAACATGAGAAAGATATAATAAGACTCTGTCTATCAATGTCAGCGGCAAGTTTACAACAACAAATCATCTGATCACAGATTATAATAACAAAACAATTAAAAAGAAAGAACTCATGAAGATAGAGCTTAAGAATCAGAGAAGAGACTGTTATTTATGCGAATCATTGAGAACAGCTTAACAAAGAAGAGAGAAAATGATGTTATAAATTCTAGAAAACACTCTGCATGAAAGTACTGAAAATCATTAAGTGAGAAGAAACCTGAAGAGAGAGTTAACAAGGATCAATTATGAAAAGAATAGACTTGATTCTGAAGAGAATCACGTGACTGATAGATTGATATGATTAGTAGAACGTGATATATCAGAGCTATCAGAGCTATCAGTATATTGATATGACTGATAGAACTCAAACTACCAGATATACCGGATCTACCAAGGAATTCCATCATGTATATAAAGACGCTCATTTACTCTTAGAATCATAGAAGCTTATTTTCTTGATCACGATCAATTCTTACTCTCATTCTACTTTTTATTACATCTGTCACTCTACTCTGCTACTCTTTACAATCAATTGCATATTAATTCTCTTTATTCTTCATATAATCTTAGTCTTGATTACTTAGTATACTCTGCTATACTACACACATAGTACAATTGCACATTGGACTATACTTCACTCTGTATCTACCCTAACACTGAAGCTATTCTTACTCTAAATCGTTGAGCAAGCCTAGATAGTGGCATCTGCGGCTTTCTTTAGTCATCAAGCAGTATAAGGCACGACAACTAGACCGATTCTTGACTAGTTGCCCGTGAACGCTTGCTATTAAAAGGCTCTGTGGTTAACAATAATCATCTTTTAAACAAAGAAAAGATTAATTTGTTTTTAAATATCATTCTCTGTTCATGCCTTCACTGTTGCTTTATTAATTTAACTCTAGCTCTGACTTGTTATGTTAGAAGCAATACTTTTAGCATTAGATATATTCTCAGAGACTATAGACTATAATAACTAACTGATCTGGTATTTAATTCTTTATTAAGATTGTTTTTTTATTAATGATGATTAAGACTGTTGAAAGACTCTCTTCTCATAATCTTTATAATTAAATGCTCAGTAGAGAAGAAAAATTAAGACATAACTCTTTTAATCTAGTTCATGACTCTCTCGCTTACATTGTTGTCAAACATTTATAATATTATCATCTTTAATAAAGAATCCTTATACAATTGTACACTTAACATCAGAAATATTTATACTCATTTTTAATAAGATTATAATTATCATGATTTATATTTTCAATGTTGCTTTTATAAACTTTACAAAGTAAATGTTTTTATTTATTTTAAATACTTAAAAGATAAAATGCTGAATGATATCATTGATGAAAGAAACATTAATATTATTATCATATTAACAATTATTTTAACAGAGCTAAAGAAGCATTGATTAAAGATAATGTACAGCTTTGTAAATCTTAAGAATACTGTTAATAAAGACAATGATTTTTAAAATTTACTAAAATATGAACTTTTCATCTGTATTAATAGCTTCATTTAACAAGAAGTATAACATATTATAAAAAGTTAGTTTTTTATATAGAATTAAATGTATACTGATAAAAACATTAGAATGATTAACAGATGTTTAAATAATCTAAGTCTGTTGTAACTGTTCATTAATGAGATAAAATTCAGCATTTTAAAGTACAATTCTTTCATCTTCACTGTTAAGAGTTACAGAACAGTTAAATCAAACAATACTCTCTTAAAAAAACAATCTTAAGTGTCTCAGTCTTGTAAACTGACTGTAAAAGTCACTCTACTGTGTAACAAGATAACACTTGTCTATAACTATAAGATTAATTTTGTTCTATAGAGTAGACTGTTAAAGAATATGCTGAAATTGCTTAGAAAGAGCCTGCTCTGAGTTAAGTAGTATATGTATATACTCATTCTACTGAATGTCTTTAATTAAAAACTCTTGTTTCTGTATATTATCTGCATTGATCAGACAAGAATTAACATTTAAAAACTATGTTATATCTTTTATTTATTAATTGTTGAGCTTGTTTAAAGAAACAAGTTAAATGATTATCTTCTTTATTAGAATGAAATAAAATTAAAGAATGAGACTCTTTTTATAGCCAGTTCTGACAATGAACAAAGTATTATTATATTTATATATCATGCACTGAAGAATACAAACTTGTTCTATACATGACTGAAGATTACATTTAGAATTAAATTACAGGTCTTAAAGTATTTATTAAAGATAATACTTAATAACATTCTGTTGCTGTTTAACACTCTTTGATTTAACATAGCTCATTACAAGCTACAGCATGTCTTTAATGTTTATTTTAAATATTTATTTTAATAATACATTCTTGAATTGTTATTGTTACAGACTCTTACATTTTCTTTAATCTGACTTTTTAATATATATCATGTTTGTATGATTGATGAATTATTTTTTCTTTCTTTCACTATTTATCTTGATAATTGAAATCAAATTTTATATGATTGATTTAGAAGTTTTTAAAAGTTAACAGAAGTTAATAAAAGATGAAAACTTTAATTATACAATGTAAGAATATGATAATGACTATGCAATAAACTTAATGTATGTAATTTATAATATCATGCAGTTAAAAGCATTTAAATGCATGCAATTTGTAATATTGTATGATTAAAGTAATTGAAAGTTAAAGCAGCTGCAAGCGCTAGAAAAACAATGTATACAATTTGTAATGTCATGCAATTAAAACAACTGCAAGCGCTAGAAAAACAATACATACAATTTATAATGTCATACAATTAAAGCAGCTGCAAGCATTAGAAAAACAATGTATATAATCTGTAATGTTATATAATTAAAGCAATTACAGACACTAGAAAAACAATATATACAATCTGTAATACTGTACAATTAAAGCAGTTGCAAGCGTCTTAAAAACAATACACTGTGTAAGATTGTTAGAAATTGTCAGAAGTTGTTAGAAGCAGCTTAAAGAATGCTTACAATGCTTGAAATAGAATGATTAAAGACTAAGTCAATGTTTTAATAGCAAAATCATAAAGTTGAATAAAGAGATAGAATAATAATTAAAATAAAGTAAATTGTTTTTATGTTTAAAATTAAAGTAATAAATTTCAATGTAACACTTCATATTTACAATGTATATATTTTTAAATAAAAATTGCATTAATTAACAGAAAATTAAAAGATTAATTCTTTAAGATGATACAGAAGTTATCTATATGTAATGTAATGCAGCAATTCTTCTTTGAACATTATAATAAAAGCAAATTGTTCTCACATTGCTAACAAAATGAAACTGTTTTTTCTCAGACACTCCGCGAAGAGTTTGTTTAAATTTTCTCATTTAGAACTAGTGGAAGTCATATGACAGTTGATTGACTCAGACGTTGACAGGACTTGGCAGAAGTTAGCAGTAGTTCGAATTGGGTTAGCTCTGAGAGGAGTGGCTGAGCCTGCTGAGATAAAAGTTAGGTAGCTTTCAAGGGAGGCTGAAGCAACAAGGCGAGATGTCACGTGCCACCTTGCAGCTCTTCTGAAAGTCGAAGCTTCGTTCAAAAGGACGCACAGATTGGACAGTTAAACAACAATCGACTGCCTGCCGGTCATGACAACGTTCCTAGACTCTGGAAAGATACACATACGCTAGCTGATATACCGATTGGATTCTGCCTTTCCGCGCACATTTAATACAGCTAGCCTTTTCTATCTCTCTCTCGCGCGGACCACCAAACAAAATGCATCCTGCAAGGCGAGCATATGTCGAGGATGCCCCAGAGGTATGTTGGATCCAGTCCGTTGCTTCATGCTCCATTTATATATATATGCCCTCCGACAATGTTCACACAAAAATGTCTCTCGAAAAAGGACCTGCTCCTCCAGCTTGTTTCCATTGACCGCCCCAGCTGATCAGCGCCCATGTCTCTTGGAATATAGGATACGGAGATGGGAGTTGACCTAAATAATATCCGTAAGTAATAGACAAGTGAAAAGGACTACTGTCATGTCACTTTTTTATGTTACCCAACTTTCCCTGATTGATAGTGAACTAATAGCATGTTTTCTGGAGCTTCAGCTGTGGACCATGACTATGAAATGCCTGCTACTGCGGCGGGGATTCCTCCTGAGAAAGCCTCTGCCATTCTTTCGCAATTTTCTCGTCGTAGAAGAGCTGCTGCAATTGCAGTTCCCACCGAGGATGGTCGAGTTCGTGCCAGATTACGCGAGCTTGGACACCCCATCGCCCTTTTCGGCGAAGATGCTACAGATAGACGAGACCGCTTACGGGAGGTATTAACGGACCTCCAGGAGCAGCAGGAGGCTGCTGGAGTTCAAAATGGCGAAGAAGGAGGGGACGTATTTATGAAAGAGGGAGAGGAGGAGGAAACAGAAGAGGAAGAAGGTGAGGAGGAATTCTATACTGCAGGTGGCCCAGAATTGCTGGAGGCACGAAAGAAGATTGCTAGATATTCCCTGCCACGGGCAAAAGACAGGGTTGAGCGGCAGAAAGAAGAATCTACCATCCCTCTGCGGACACATATCAAACATCGCAAAGCTATTAAAGAAAAACTGCAGAGTTTCGATCTTTACGGCTCCCAAATTGCTGGCGAGCGTCCAGTGAGCATTACCCGTTTTGCTCCTGACGGCCAGATCCTGGCAGCTGGAAACTGGGGTGGAGGAATTAAACTTCTCAATGTACCGAATTTGGAAGACAGGACCACATTACGGGGTCATACAGATCGTGTTGGAGGGATTTCATGGTTTCCAGGTGCTACGAAATCCGAGTTTAATGTATCCGAGTCGTCCGTTAACCTTGCATCTGGAGGAGGTGAAGGCAACGTCCACCTTTGGTCCCTTACCCAGGATACGCCGGTAGCGACATTGTCGGGTCACTCAGGACGCGTTTGTCGCGTGGAGTTTCACCCTTCAGGACAATACCTGGCGTCTGCGTCCTACGACACAACCTGGCGACTTTGGGATGTTGCAACAAGCACAGAACTTCTTCTGCAGGAAGGCCATTCTCGAGAAGTATATTCATTAGCATTCAGCCCGGATGGCTCCTTGCTTGCCAGTGGCGGCCTGGATAGTTATGGACGAATCTGGGATCTACGCACTGGCAGAACAGTTATGATTCTTGAAGGGCACATCCGAGAGATATATGGTCTGGATTGGGGTGCTGACGGATATCGTGTGCTCTCCGGCTCGGGTGACGGCTGGGTAAAATGCTGGGATATCAGACAGGTGCGGTGTACAGGCGGGGTAGGAGCACATCGCGGCGTTGTCTCAGACCTCAGGTGGTATAAAGGAACTGAATCGGCATCTTCACACCTCCCTTCAATCTCATTGGAAGACCAGAATGGCGTCGCAACAGACGGTCTTGATACTCTTTCGACCCTAGCAGGCGACCAATCACCAGCGTCGCAGCCATCCCAACCCATACAGCCAAAGAAATCGGGAACTTTCTTCGTTTCTAGTGGCTTTGACAAGAACGTCAACGTGTTCAGCGCTGATGACTGGTCACTCGTCAAGTCATTGAGCGGACATTCCGGCAATGTACTTAGCGTCGATGTGAGTGATGATGTGAAATGGATCGCCAGCTGCGGCCACGATCGCACAGTGAAACTCTGGGGCATCGATGGATGAACATGATGATAAGATGAGCTGATCCCGAGTCGGTATCACTGTAATCAATGATACCTCTCTACCTTACTGTTAACAAAAAGTGTGACCCTATGCTCTGCAATCTGTACCACGCCCAATTCGGCCCCGCTGAACTACTGGACACCCGATCATCCGTCCTTCCAAGCGTTGTTCAGTGGCTGGTCATTGTTTGCGAATATTTTGACGCATGATTGGGGCGGTTGCTTCACTGACTCACATATCTGGCACCAAAGCACCTGCTAGGCATATTAGAGACCATCGGCGTGTATGCAAATGGCAAAGTAAACTAACATACGATAACTACTGAAGTTCTAACCATTTCACGTATCTCAACAACCAAACAATGCATCTTTTGTAGAGTGCTGGGATTTCTAGAGTTTATTACATGTCGCTTGAGAGATATATCCGAAAAGCGACGAGTGCTCAAACAACCGAGACCAGCGAGCCAGCCCTGCTAAATTTTATGCTGTGTATACTCCGTATAGTGCACCTAAACGCAAGCTAATGATATCTGAAATGAATTGGAAATTATTGAATTTTATTTTCACCCTTTAATAAAAAAATGTTAATCAAAAATGTAAGGCAAAATAAACTGGGTAAAGTAACCCATGCCCGATAACGGTTAATCAATGGAGGAAGGGTATCTAGATAAGAGGAGAGTATACCCAATTCGGGAACGTCAACAATCGCAATACAACGTACACTGACATGATCATCAAGCCAGTCATCAGTGTTCCTCAATAGGCTGAAATATGTGTCAAAAATCTGTCTTAAAACGAAAAATAAAAAACCCCAGCTAGCAAGTAAGTTCCCCTATTCGCTCAATTACTCAAGGTTTATAGGAGGGCAACTGCTCCCCATCTTTCTCTCTGGCTGGTTCCATCTCCAAAGGCAGCGGCGGTGGTGGCCCAAGAGGAATCTGCATATACGACCACGACAAAACCTCGAATGCCATCCTAGACGCCCGTATAGTCTTCGTGCATCCAGCGCACTCCACCACGATTTTCAGGTGCAGGGCATATCTGCGCTTGATGATATCGCTCACGAAGCTGGGCGCCAGTGAAGGAACGCATGTGACGTTTAGAAGCTCACCCATGTTGCACGGCTGAGGCTCCAGGGGAATATCGAGATCCGTGCGGTTGACGATGGTCATCTTTTCGCTCTTTTCGTCGTCATGTGTTCGGCCGAAGGAGGAGGAGGCGCAAAACGCTGTGATTGATTCTATGGCTACGCTTAGCTGGCGGAGACGGATCTTGGGGACGATTTTGGTGGTGGACTGTTCCGGGAGGTGCGTGGCGCTGACGAGGATGGGGATTGATTGACCCAGGATTACCTTACTGGCCAACTTGGTTAAGATTTTGAAGGCTGAGCTGGGGAGTTTGCTTCGGGACGAGAACATGGTAGCCACCTTTTCTTTCATGGTCGGTTCGTAGTTTTCGAATTCTGGGAGGATCTTCTTGCTGTATATTGTCCAAGTGGATGGTGTGCATAAAAACATTACAGTGGGTGACGCTTCTGGTCGATGGGGAATAAAGGTCAACCGTATTTCTGAAGAAAGAGACCCAGATCTAAAACTGAATGACGATGGGCGTTGAAGTTCTGCGGAAAGCTTATATTGTACACGGCACTCTGCTGGGTACGAGCTGAACATAGGGGTCTCGTAGAAAAAAGTTGGAGGAAGAAAATGGTCATTCGGTCCACGGAAGAATTTATCCTTCGAAATGTCAGATTGCTTGTTGACCGATGTGTCAGGGAAGACAAATTGGAATGGCCATTCAAGCTGTTTGGAGGCTGAAAATGTATAATTACCACGGAACAAGTGCTGCATGTAGGTAAAGAACCGGACTTCGCCATAATATTTAGAATTCTGCCCTGCTCTCATCGTCGTCTTTTCCTTTCCGGAGAACCGAATGCTGACTGATGAGACGGCTTCATCTTGAGATGAACTCAGGACAACTTTGCCCTGAATAATGCAGCCGGGTGACCACACGGTTGGCGTATTGTGAAGCACAATACGGAATGTCATATTTTCCACAGTTTTGGCGGTGCTCCTTAGTGGTGAGGATTGTTGTTGAGGTCAAATTGCCTGCGCGGAAACTATTATGATCACCTTTCAAGGAGGCAAAATGAGCAGGCACGATATTCTGGATATATGACGTATAAAGGCGTCCAGGACCAATTTATCATAACGAGCTCTCAACGGCAGGGTTATGCGAGTTTTGCTCAAAGTTCCCAACTCTGTACATACCCATATGTTGAGACTCGGGGCTATTCGAAGGGTATCTGAAGGCACTCTAATAACAACCAAAGCTGCCCACGCAAGTTCCGTTTGTTGACGGGCTAGAAAGCAGCGAGACACATATAACGTAACAGCGGACGAAGGACGTTGGGCCCAATATTAGAGCTTGAATGATAGTGCAGCGAAATAAGGAGCTATATTTGTACCCCCCGACCTCCAAAAAACCCCACCCAACAACAAATGGGCCCTCGAATCGGACCTCATGAGGTTATTTGGCGTAACAAGGATCTCAGTGAGACTAGCTCTGCCGTTCAAAGACGATGAGAAACAGTATCTACAACATGCCAGATCGAGGGAGGTGGCGATTAGGTAGCCTAACCTGCAACTTGACTGGGTTGGATGAGTTTATATATGCTCGACAATTTCGTTTCTCAAGCTTCCAGAGCCTGAATCAGCTGGGCATAAGGCAGTCCCCATGAGGTCACGCTGCTAATTGGGGCTGTGCTCTCGGGACCAGACATGCGGACGAGCTTTTTGTGACGCTCTTCTGGTGAATCCCAGTTCCAAGGCTATGGTGATCGCCTAGGTTGAGCCTTCTTCGTATTGTTTATATGCCTTGGCCTCCGAAATTTATTCGACCAACGGTTGCTGTTCAAAAGTTAACAAGGTTAGTTACCGAGGGATGAGGAGATCGCGTTGAGATAAAGTTTCGGACCGGGGAAGCACAACCACAATATTTTGGTAACGCCAAGGGCATTACAAAGTAGATACTATTTACATCCGGATCTTAAGACTGAAGAAGAATTCAAGTTTTAACAAGCTTGCGATGTTCTTAAAACCAAATATTTCATTATCATTATCATGATCTCATTTTGCCCTCAACAAAACAAATACAGAGGCGCATTATCTAAAAAAAATAAAAATAAAAAATAAAAAATAAAGGGACCATCTACTCAAACTCCCAAACGACCGATACGAAAAAGCGAAACAAAAAATGAACGAGCTAAAAATTGGATAAGAACTGGGGAAGAGGAAAACAACAAAGGGATACAAAGGGGTTAAAAAGAAGAATAGGGGAACAAACAATGGAAACATCATGCCAGCCATCCGTCCTCCCCTTCACAACTTCGACAACCAATACTAATCTTCGCCCCTTCCCATACCAGCACCCAATCTTCAGTTTCATGCGGCAAAGCCCCGCGAACTTCCATCTCATGCCGCGCTGCCTCAAACCAAATCTCTCGTAGACGTGGCGGTTTCCTGCTGTCTTCACCACTCCCGTATACCTTAGAAGCCCGCTCATCATTCCGACTCGCATCCCAATCCGCCTGCATATTGCGCATAAACTCCTTGCGCATGCTGCGTTGGTTATTACCCCCTCCCTTCTCTGCCGCGAAAAATTCGGCAACACGGCCCAGCCCGGACGTGGTGAGCAGCATGCTGATCCAGGGGTCGCAGGACGTGTGGAAGGGCGGTTCCGGGGAGAGTGTGAATTGCAGATATGAAACCAGAAGGCGGATGCAGTGGTGGGTGGAGATGAGGGTTGCGGTGTTGTTAAAGGGGGGGCTATGGACGATTTTGGCTTGGAGTTTGCGGAACATGAGGGTGCGGTCGACGGGCTGAATGGCGACGGGGAGTCGGCCGGCCTTGTATGTGGCATAGAGATCAGATTGTAGCTCGGAACGGGCGCGGGCATAGGTTTCCAGGAAGAAGAGTGTGTAAAACCTGGGAGCGTTTGTTAATAGTTAGATAAGATGATAATATAGTAAATGGGCTGGGTAATGATACCGTTGGGTATTTTAATATCATCGAGAAAATATACGCACATGAGGGGTGTAAGCTTAAATTGTAACAGAGCTATGCCACCCTCGTGGCAAGCTTGTAAGTCCTTCTTGGACGAAAATACGGCTCTATGAGCAGGGTCACTTTGCAAGTATCTCTCCAACACACTATCTGCAAGATAGTTTGCCAGTTTTGAACACACTTCCTGCCTCCTCCGCAAACTCCAGAGATACCGAAATGAATATGCATCCGTCCCACTATTCTCAATCTTTGGCGGCGGGAACAGATCCGAAAGAAGGATCACATCATCTTCCGGCTCTCTGGTGTACGCTCTTGATTCGTCGATCGAGGACGGTAGACTCCCATGTCTCCGCAGCCGTAGATATTCCCGAGAAATGGCCTGCTCGTGGGTATCTATGAGGGTGCTGAAGGCTCGGGAGGCAAGTCTCAAATTAGCCACATCTTGCAGTCGACAGCGCCCGAAGATACTGATCTGGATCTCAACTGGGAGCCGGTCCCAGCACGAGGACGTGTTGACTCTGTCGAGGGATGGCTCGCCGTCACTACGCCCGCAAGCAACTTTTTGGTCAGTGAGCGCAATACCTACACAAAATAAATATGTGAACGTAAGATTCGTTTTCAATAGTAGTAATAAGCATTGGAATTGATTGCGATTCGTTTTTGTTATTTGCAGTTTGTAGGCAGGATTACATACCATTGGTTTTTTTTCAGATATACAGCTTTTGCTCTGTCGATTGCCGCTCGGAATTTCCGTGCCCGCATCTCGACGCTGAACGATATAGAGGCGGCGGTGGTGAAGGAGAGGGGTGCAGCCTGCGGGCGACGATGCTGGGCGGGTATGGAGCGTTGCATGTATTTAGTATGGTATTATATTCACGAAACCGTACCAATTTCGGAGATTGCTTATTATTGTATGTACGAGTAAACAGTGTGCCAACAAGTACTCCGTACTCCCCCTTTGAAACACCAAAGTAATTTCTCGTAATTATTAATTGGTAACGTTAAGCAATTGTGTTGGAAGCGACTTGGGCCAAAAAATAGCCAGCGAGCCATACAACATAAATAGTTACAGATTTGTATCCTGTTTATTCAAATTCTCTGGCCTTCGAGGGCGTAAGTGGCAGCATGAAACAGAACCCGCACGCCCATTGTTCTCGCCACAATCATGTCTGAAACATGCCTGGACATATGACCGATTGATTCATCCAACATAAAAGCAGTAAATATCCAACATCTCGGAAACATTCGCACTAAATAACTAGCATTTCACGATCCTACTCCGTAGGAATATTCCTGAGCCCGCTCATTGTCCCGTCCCAAATAAAGGCGAAGCCATCAACCACCTCGGCATGTTCATTCTCATTCTTGAAGTGTATCCTGCACGATTCCACTTTCAAAACCTCTGGCATGTATCCCTTTAGTTTTCGAGCATGCAAGGGTGATTCAACACGGAATGCTGCTCCTTGTACCTCCGCGGCTGAAGGTCCGTCTGTCAATGCAAGATGCACCCCCCACAGCATAAGCTTATATCCTAGCACTTTGGCAGGGTGAAGAACAAACGACTGTTCGTCACCTATGATCGCAGCAAGTTCATTTTCGTTGGCGAGCGCGCCGTAGAAGAAGTACCATCCCGTCTTGGGGCCAGTATTCTGCCAGTCTGCTGAATACCAGTCGGCCGGAGCGTAGCATATCGAACTTGTTGAGTGTTCTTCAGCCCGGTTCATTGACCCAACGGGTAAATAGCCATCACCCACCCTTTCCTCTCTAGCCATATCAGACAGTGAAACTGCTGTGCCCGCGGGACGACAATAAAGTGAGCCTCTGAGGGGAATGAACGGTTTTATCTTGGGCTTTTTTTTTTTTTTTTTGTAGTCGTGTAGGCAAATATACAAGATTTGCACGATGGGCAAGGTATGTAAGTAGGTAACTAAACGATGGGATAAGTGGGTGAACCGAGAAACCCTGATCTTGGTAGGACTAGTATCATCAAGTGGCAAGCAGTTTCGATATATGGTCGAAAACTATCGAGGAGGGTTTGTTGGAGATAGCCCCTCATCGTTTGCTGGCTTGGGGCTGTATATTGAATGTTAGGGCCTTGGGTGGTATCTCCCACCCATCTCCACGGAAGTCGAATCAGCAGATTATTGCTTTATTGCCAACTAAATGGATGCATTCTCAGCCATTTGCTAGTTCTCCACTATCTAGCAGTTAATTCGATGTACTCCGTAAGTAGAAAGAACACCAGGTATCATCCCCTTCATTAGTTCAATAGTTGTCGCAGAGAGAGAGGGGTTGGCTGGGTTTTCTTGGCACGGATGTTAAATACTTGAGTACTCCGTACGTAGCACGGACTATTGAGCTTAGATTTCCCCGGCAAAAAAGTGACGCAACTCCCCGCCAACGCTCATCGGCCCGCGACTCTTGCAACTCTCGCAACTCTCGCAACACCCCGTGAGCTGATGTCGCAAACCGCTTCCTGCGCTAGAAACTTCAATGCGACATACCCCAGTTTGATAAAAATTGATAAATTGGCACCGCAGGCCGGGCGCCTAGCAACTTCTTTCCTTATTCCATCCGCCAGCAAACTTGCTGGGCTGCAAAAATATGCCAACACCGCTGCCTGCCACCACCACCGCCCTCAGGCAATTAGGGCGGTCCACAGCGGCCTCTCTAAACGCCAGTACTCGTTTACCAGCAGTCAGAAATAGAATGTGTGTATTCTGCCAGAGGAAAATGTGGCGTCCATTCCTCACTACCCGGGAATTTCATGACTCTGGCAGACTACTCGTGCGTGCCCATGCCAGCAGAGAATCCGCGCCGTCCACGAACAACTCCGTTCTATCCGAGTCACCACTGTCACAAACTGTCGAGCAAGCGGTGAACGAGGCGGATTCCCTCATCAATAAACCCCCGGACATTACTACCCACTACACTATCTTCCCCAAAGCCATCCCCATCCCGCCGCCCAAGGGGCCTTTCGACATCTCAGTCCCCGACCTTCGCCAGGAATTCCTCCGCCTTCAAGGTCGCGCGCACCCCGACAAGTATCCCCCAGGTGAAAAGAAGCAACGTGCGGAAGCACTCTCCGCTCGCATCAATGAAGCATACCGTACACTCGCAGACCCATTAAGCCGCGCTCAGTACCTTCTCGCCTCTCAACACGGCATCGACGTGACAGCGGAAGATGGCGCCAAGGATCACCCTCAGGACGTCGAGACCTTGATGCAGGTGCTCGAAGTGCAGGAGACGATTGAGGAGGCGCAGGATGAGGTAATTGTCGCACGGTTGAAGGACGAGAATGAAGAGCGGATCAAGGCATGCGTTGCAGCTCTGGGGAAGGCGTTGGATCAAGGTCATATTGAGGGTGCGAGGAAGGAATGTGTTAGGTTGAGATTTTGGTATACCATTCGAGACGGATTGCGGGACTGGGAGCCTGGGAAGGATGTTAGATTGATACACTAGTTAGCTTACCAGTATGTTCTACTTTTTATTGTTTTCATGCGTGTATACCATTAAAGTAGGCGATTCCATCTCTGCTTATCAGTGGCGTTGGTGTATCTAACACAGAGGGTAGCATTATCAAGCTGGCAAAATATATCTGGTCTTAATATGCTATATTTCTAAATATGTCAAAATATATCACTCAGCGATCTGGGGCTCTTCACCGTCTTATGAGTAATTGAGCCCGCGAGTCGTTCTATGGCTGTCACCCAATTCATTGCTCGTAGAGCAGCTCCTCTTATATAGGAGCCCTACTATGAGACAAAACATCATCTATTTGAAATGTCTACGGGGGGGTTGAACTTCTATTTGTAGTAAGATGTGTCTATCTACCAAAAATCCATACGTGGGCAGGATATGAACCTCGCCGACTAACATTGACTTTCCCATTTTGACTTGCCCGCTATTTTCCGCCTGGTAAATATTTCAAAAGAAAGCATTCAGGCATTAACCGTTAACATAACTGTTAGATACTACAGGACAGCATCATGCAACTTCATTCTCCCGCCACGCAGTGGACACAATGTTGCTGCCCAATCATTCTCGATGGTAAGCCAAATATCCAAATTCCCACCAGCAACAAACTTCGCTGACAACTAGCTGCAGCCGAAGTAGTCCGCCTATGGTTAACTAACTAAATAATTAATGCAGCTGTTGTCTGAGGATCCGTTCTCTGCATATTATATTCTGCTGGCGTTTTTGCCACCAGAAGCACCCACGTATACAGATCCAAACTACAGTCGACTGACTAGCCAGTTAATCATGACGTCGTGGAGCAGCATTTTGCACCACCATGAAAAGTTGGAGGCTTTCGAGAGAAATGGCTACTCGACTGGCTATGAGCGCGATGATGGACATGGCATTCCGTTAAATAAACATCCGTGACGTGAAAATTCCAAACAGATGGTATGAACACAATCTCCAGCAGGGCACAAGCAAAATACAGCTTTCGGGCCCTGCATTTCCGCAGAAACTAACCAGCGGGCCCTTTCTGACCGCTTCAAAATGGCCTCGCACCCCTCGTCTTCGTTCTCTTTGAAGTTTTCCAAGGGAACCTGGGCACGATTTAGTAACCTCGCGCATGAGACCACTTGATAGCTTGCCACAACAGTCAGTTTACTGGTTGCCCTGCTTCCAAGTCGGCTCCGCTCTTGTATCAACGCCTTCCCTGTATGCACTCTTGTGGATGCATGCAGCGTTGTCTCGGGCACGATGACTATATGTGTGCAGATGAGCTAGTTATTAAACGCCGTCTGGCATAATTAGCCTCATGCATGGCTGTCTCATATTTACGTCGTTGTTGTTGGGCCGGCCGGGAGGAATCGACGTACGTTTCCTCGCTGCTATATATTATTTATTGACAGCGAGCGGCAGCGTAAATGTTAGCAAGCATTTGTTCGTCGTGCTTTCTCGTTCCTAAAAGTTGTCTCTCAAAATTTTTTATTTCTTCCCTGTTCCTAACAGCAGGAAGGAAACGGGGGTTTGTATTTTACGAACGGACAGGAATATTGCGTGCGATTTTTGCTTTTCTATATTTCTACATTCATTTGATGTCAAGATGACAGCTCCTTTACCAGACTTCCATAGGTACGTCGAAAGAAGCTATATATATATATCGTGATATGGCTTTTTATTACCCCTTACCAATCAATCCTGCACTTTTGGTGGTATTTACTATTTCAACTACACGCGCTCAAGCGGGCTTTAACATATAAATCCACACTGCAATGACAGACTTCCCGCTGACCCATCATTATTCTCCATCACTGGACACAACAGCATTGTTCATTCGCCCTCCTTCACATTCCTCGTTGGACCAGACCACACAAAACTTACCATCCAATCTGGCCTTGCCAAACATGTCTCCCAGCGGCTCGATGAATTAATGAACAATGGCCACACGCGCGAGTCACGGCATAGGATCGCAGTCTTGGAAGAGGAAGACGTCGAGACCTTTGTTGGGTTCTGCGAGTATGCGTACACCGGAGACTATACCGTGCCGAATCCGAAAGCCGCGCCAATTGAACTCAGGGATAGTCAGGGATTTGCCGGAATGACTTCACCATTTGGTGCTGCTATTCGTCCCCAAGCACCATCTCCGCCTGTCACTCCACAGCCAGGAGAAGAGCCGCAAGATATAGTAGGCCAAGTTGCAGGCGAAAGTGCAGGAGCCGCGGCAGAAAGAGGAGAGGGGAAGGCGGAAGACGAACAAGACGGAGATGGAAATCAAGCAGGGGACACCGGCAAGGGGAAAAAGGGAAAGAAGGGAAAGAAAAAGCAAAAAGGAGGCGGAGCAATATCTACCCAGGCCCTCGATGAAGGTATGGCGGCTAACATGACCCCTCCAAGAACACCACCACCAGAGACACAAGACCTGAAAGACGAGGACGAACTAGCACAACAAGGAGCGGTGGGAGGAGCGGGAGCAAAAAAAAGAGAACTCACCAACCTCGAAGAAATTGCAGCAGCAACACCTCGTATCCCGCCCTCGGAAGCCGTCTCCGCTGCGCCTGACTGGTTCGATTTCGAAACAACCCCGAAACCGGAAATGCCCAAGCTCGGCCCAGCCTTTCAAGTATCCTTCATATCCCCCAAATCCCGCGGCCTGGGTCTATGGGGCGAATTCACTTCCTTGCAATACATCCATCATCAACGCCCCTCAGGCGGAATGACCCTTCCCTCCCCGCTCTCTCGCAACACGCCAGGCTACGGAATTGCTGTGTCTGGCGCCGAACCAGTTCCCTATCTCCTTTTCCACGCCAAGTTGTACGTCTTCGCCACGCGCTTCCTGATCCCAACCCTCGCCCAGCTCACCCTCAAGAAATTACACCGGGACCTCCTCTCCTTCCCTCTCTCCACTACAACTCCCGACCATCTGTCCCCGACCAGTGCCGCAGCCGTCATCCAACTATTACATTACACATTCACGGGAACCAAACGCGATGACCCGGTCTTCTCGCTCACAAGCAGTGATCCAAGCGCGCACAGACAAAACGAACTGCGGAAATTGGTCACACATTATGCCGCATGCAAAGTGAGGGAGTTGGCGAGCTACCAACCTCCAACTCCTTCATCAATTAGTCTGGAGTCTATGGATACGTCTCATTTGGGTTTCCGGGATTTGCTGGATGCATTGGGAGAGTTGGCATCAGATCTAGTATATCGGATGATGTGATTGATCAGGTTTCGTTTTATTTTTATATATATATATATATATATTTGTGGTTTTCACATCGCCTTCTCTCCTTCATAGCTGCCAAATTCTAATTTATGCGTTACGGAAGGTCATATGGGATGAACATACTTAAAGGAGCTCATGGAGTTTTTCGGCTTTTTTTCTTTTTCCTCCATTTCCTTTCTCTCTCTATTTTTGCCTTTTTAGCATTTGCTTCTTTGAAACACCACTTCCAGATTTCGTGTACCTTGTCTACGAGTTTACGAATTTCCCCTCCCTTCTTTTGCCAATTAATATGTCTTTCCCACTCATCTAATCGTTCAAATGATGGTTCATAGCTGGCGTTGTCTTTCTCTGTCTGCCTCTCTCACTCTTTTTTGGGCATGGTTCCAATTTTTATTTTCTCCTGCCTTTGAAGGGCCTTTTCTCTTTGTCAGGGTATATTCATCATCAGCTGGGTTTCTGTGTTTTATTCCATCCCCTCGTTTCGTTTTCAATGTTGATAATAAATGTGTAAGTTGCTTACATTTGATCCGTGCATGCCTACCGTGATGTCATTCGTTCGCATTTAATTAAACACGTAATTTCTTGTATTTCTGGTCCGTGCGAAAAAGAAATTAAAAGAGCTTTCTTGACTGTGTCCGTTTCACTAGTGAGGTAAAAAAGATAGAAAAGAGTGAAGAAAAGGGCATCATCGCTGCTGAGGTATGATGGGACAATATACATAATGTAAGCTATCTCCTCTCCTCCTCTGACCACGATGACCCCTTTAACGTATTTTTCCGCCATAGTAATTTATAACTGCTTATTGGCTGGAGCGCTCAAATTCAGCCTGCCTATTGGCCATATCAGGGCGGTGAGAGCAATGCTAAAAGGGCCCTCGCGACCAGATGGAGGAGAACCGAGGAAACCAGGTGGTAGACCAAATAGAAGACTTGATATGATTTATTGCGCGTTTGAAAATACCAGCAGCCCAAGGCGCAGAGCCTTTGAATGCAGACAATTCGGAAAAACGCGCAGAAACAAATCCAACTGAGGAGATGATGGCAAGTGAAAAGAAAATGGAAAGAAAAAGTATGTAAGACAAAAGGTGTCGGCAAAATCTTTCAGCTTAAAAAGACTAGCTAGCTATTCAAAATCGGTAGGTGATAGAAGAAGGAAGGAGATGTACGGTGAAAAAGCTGGCTCAGATAGATGAGAAGGTGAAAGGCGCGCACAAGGTTTTTCAAAAACAGGAGGCAAAAACAAGGGACGAACAAGCATGCAGAAGAAAAAGAAGAAAAGCAAGCAGAGGGCAATGAAATTCAACAGGGGCATAAATATAATGTAATAATGAAGATGATGCAGTGTAAGGGAAAAAATGAAAAAAAAAATAAATAAATAAAAAGAATAAAACAGATGCGGAGAGAGAGATGGAAGGAGAACATTCCAATGTGAAAGAAACATGGCCTAAGATACGCAAGAATTCTTCTGGGAATTGTACGAGGAGCAGAGTATGATATATATATATAATAGATAAAGGACAAGGAAAAGCAGGCAAGAAACCACTCTAGCTAGCGACCTAATTTGGTTTGTGCAGGCGTGATAATAAAAAGAGATACTAGATAGATGGAAGTCGGAGGGCGATGATTACAGATTTCCCCGTATGTGAAGGCTGAAAACCTGTTCTCTCAGGTTCGCTTGACAAGATCACTCACTGACTTCTTTGCCCCTGGATAGACATGCTTTGGAAAGGAAATGAGGATAGTTGATGAAAAAAGAAAAGAAAAATCAAATATATATAAGCAAGGCATATTGGGGCAATTAAAATCCAAATGGGTTGGTCGGCGCTGGTGTGACGCAAAAATTATATATCAGTAAAACTGGATTATGGTATGCCACATGTAGTCAAAAGACACAAAAAATGAAATGGAGTAAAACTTACTAGCCTGCGAGAGATTCGCCTTGAGCCCCGTCTGTTGGGGTGTAAGTTTCTTCGTATCCTTCTGCACACCGAAACGAACGGGAGGTGGAGGCCCCGTCTTTTGGGGTTGTAGCGGAGCAATGGTAGGTTGATGCGGGATCGGCGGAATAGGGGGCGGGGAAGGCGTAAAACTGGTACTGCCACCGAATCCATTGATTCCAGTGCGCTGTGGCTGCATCGGTGGGGGGAGAACGGAATTGATTCCTGTCTGCATAGGCTGCATAGATTGCATAGGCTGCTGCTGTTGTGGTTGGAAGCCCGGGAAACCTGTTTGCTGCGGTCCCACGGGCTGCTGGAATCCTTGTTGTTGTCCCATGGTCTGCTGCGGCCCATTCAGGAAGGGCTGCGGAGACTGATATCCATATTGCGGCTGCTGTTGCGGTGACATCTGGTTTCCAAATGGGCCCATGCCGGTTTGCTGGGGTTGTAATTGCTGGTTGAATTGTGGTTGAAACCGCTGCTGATTAAGTTCCGCAAGACTATGGCCAGGCGGAGCAATGTTAGGTGTGGACGCTGGAATGCCCGTGAGCTGAGGTTGCAAAGGAGGAGGCCCAAAAGAGCTGTTTTGCGGGAGATGCTGGGGTGCAGATAAGGGCCGATCCGGCGGAGGCGGAAGAAGAGATGATCCTTGGGCCGCAATTGCTGGAGGTTGTGGCCTCTGTCTTGGGGGCATTGGTTGTTGCTGTGGAACATATCCGGTTATTTGGGGTTGGAAACCTAGTTGGGATTGTTGCTGTTGCTGTGAGCCTAGCTGGGAAAAGAAAGTTGGGTTTGCTCCTGTTTGTTGTGGTTGCTGAATCTGTGGCGCGGGCTGCGAAATGGGGGGCTGCGCATTTTGAGGTTGAGTAGATTGGTGTTGAACCTTAGTTGGTTGTAGAGGAGTTGAGAGTAGGGACAAATCTGCTAATGCGCCTACGGGTGGTGCTGGTAGTGGCTGCGTCACGGGTGCAGCCTGTGTAGCAAGTGTAGGAGCTGGAGTAGCCGCTGGGGCAGCCGTGGTAGCAGGCAACTGTTTAGGAAGTTTAACCTCCCACGCACTATCCTCAAATCCTTGCGTAATTCCGTCTTTCGTAGGGCCTGCAGCAGCAGGTGCAGCTGTCGGTGAGCTAGGTTTAGCAGAATCACTTTTACCTTCGAACGCCTTGGGGTCTACCACGTCACTAGTCTGGACGGCGGGAGCAGGGCGGCCCTTGCGAGTATTATTCCGGAGAGCCCCTCCAGGACCAGAAAATAACCCACCAGCTGCCTCTTCGCCGTTCCCAATGACTTCTTCCCCACCGAAGCTGACCATTTTAGACTTCCCAGTACGATTAAACTGGGTATCAAGGTATTTCATGACACGCAAAATATCACCCTCCTTCAAACCTAGGGTCCGTAATGTTTCTGTGGTGATATCCGGCAGAATAGTCTCATCCATAGAATCCTTTTTGAAGTTCTGGGCATAACGTTCGCACTGGTGAGGCCCGACACCGGCCTTCAAGAAAAATTCAAACCAGTCATAATCGGAAGATTTCACGCTGGCGCCGATTTTCCCAGCGTCGTTAAGGCGACTTCGACGTCGAATGTCAGAAAGTGGCTTGTCCTCGTCGAGAGATTGGCCGGTGACTCTTTCAACATATTCAAGGTCTTCGACGGACATTTTCGATACGGGAACAGCGATTTTCACCCCATTCTGCTTGTGGAGATGGATTTTACCCTCAGCAAGGCCAATAAATTCGGCTACGACGGTGAAAGTCCCGGTTCTATCGGTCCACTTTCGCGTTTTTAAAGGGTCCGGTTCTGCCATACGACGTTAATATTTTCCTAAACAAATATTGCCAGCCGAGGGCAAAAGGAAAAGAGAGGAATGGGAGGTGCCACATACTTGGTTTCGACCTGCTATCGCGCTTCTGTCGCTGTGAACGAAGGTTACTACTTTCTCTGGGAAACAAACTACTGCCTCTCTCAGGAAGCTCTATGCCTGGGCCTACCTCTCCGCTACGCGAGTCACTAGAGTCATGACTCTTTGACTTCCGCGCCATTTCCTTCGTCAACCGCGATTCCTCAAGCCTGTTCTGCTCAACGGTAGACAGTCCTGCGTTCGTACCCTTCCTGCTAGGTGAGTCGTCTAGTGTCATTACTCCCGTAAGTTCCACGTAGCTGCTAGGGACAACCCCTTCCCTGCCGTTCTTCAAGCGTCTAACCATCCACCACTCGTCTGACTTGCTATCGTCCAGTATAACAACCTCATCACCCACAGCAACGGTGACTTCGTCGTCTCCCTGAGCCATAAAATCATATAGCACCTGACCTTTTTTCCGAGCACCTCCGGTACCAGCCGCAATTACCTCCCTCAGCCCTTCAGCTTTATATCCGCCCGCAATCTCGCCTAGCGCAGAAACAATTTCGTTTGCGGTATCCTTTGCCCCAGCATGAAAATCGACACTTTTGCTGGGTCGGATAAGATCCATAAATACATGCTTCCCTTCAATCGAATAGTGGGTGAGTTTATCGGCTGTCCACTCCTGATGTGGCCCATCAACAGATTTCTCTGGCGAGATAAATATCGTTCCAGTATTGATATTTATGCCTAATGTTGTCGGCATTTTTTTCCGTTTTCCCATTACAGAAACCATTTCGCTAATATTATAAAGATGATATCCAGATGGGGAAATCGCGGACCGCTGGTCAGAACGGAACTCTCCAGACCTATAAGGAGGAGATGGCTGGACGCCGAAGGATTCCTCTCCCCGGCCGGGGGAATGGTGTGGACGACGTGGCGGAGAGGGATCGCGCTGGGGCGATAATGGAGTGATTTGTTCTGACGGAGGACGTCGTGGGAGCGTGGGCGGCGGTGCAGTATCTTCCCCGTCGGATTCCTCCGGTGTGTACGTTGGCTGGCGGGTTGGTTGGGGAGCGCGGGATACGATTGTAGGAGAGGGAATAGGGCGGGATTGTTCCGACGATATCGATGGCTGGCCTTTGTGGAGGATTCCAGCTAACGTAGCGGCAGGGCCAGTATCCACACTAGAGGGAGATACTGGGGTTGGAGATCCCTCAGACTCCGTCTCAACCGATCTCGTAGGAAGTGAAGGGGGAGCTGCGGGAGCGGGCTCATTGACGGTAATATCTTCCGTTATCTCAATATAATTGGCAGGTGCAAACCCAAAATCGTCATTAACGCCCACTAAGGTCCAGTCCGGATCCGACGTATCATAGACAACGAGCTCAGCCTGCTCTGTGAAAGACACCTCTTCATCAGTTTGGCGGGTATAATCATAAAGAGCTTTCGCTTTATGAATCGGTTTCGCCTATTGTAAAAAAAAAAAAATGCCGTTAGCAACACTCTGTTCAATCCGAATGTGCAGTAGCCAAAACCATTCAGTTCCCCTTTTTTATTATGGTGGGGAAAGGATCATTCGCCCCCTGACAATACGCAGGCCTCAAAACACCAACAACTAAAAGGGACAAAAATCAATCTACCTACCTCCTCAACATAATTATTCGGCACTAATCCAACCGGCTCTTCCTCATCATCCTCCGCTGCTTTTTTCTTAGCCTTCCACCAATCGTCTTCGGCGCTCTTGTCTATCACATATAACAAATCCCCTTCCCGTATTTCCAGCTCATTTTCCGCCTGCGGCGTATAATCATACAATGCGGTGTAGACCCCTAAAAACCCCATGGTTGCTTTCCTTGGCCTCCACTTTTATTAGAGTCCGATACGCCGCGTGTACCAGGGGGTTCGATTGAGTCGTGGATTATGGCCCGTATTCCGGCGCGCCTGGAAAACAATTCAACTGGCGGGTCAAGCCGTTGGATAGTTTTACCTTGCGGTGGTGGAAGGGCCACAAAAAGGGGGAAAGAGAGGGCGGAGTACTGGTTGAACCTTTGTGCTGTGAATTCGGATGATGAAAGGATATTGAATGTATCTGACGTCGCAGCCGGGGAAGCGGAGAGCGAATAATCAACAGAGCATCGAAAGGGTATGGTCAGGAAGAGGGAAAAGGGTCCATTCGTATGATAATTGACAAGAAGAAAGAAAAAAAAAGGGCGCAAAGACACCACCCTCAGGGTAGTTATTCGAGTTTGGCAAACATGCAAGTTAAGTTGAGATACAAATCGCTACGGTTGCGTAAGCCTTGAGCTAGGGACAGAGGAGAGCAAAGCAGCAGCGTGGAATAGAGAATATTTGGGTGACAAGGGGGAGACGGCCGTGCTGTTCGAAGAGATTAATAGGCAACTGAAGGTTTGCGACTGGGGAGTTGTAGATGTATCGTTGTAGATGTATCGTCGGTTGTGCTACGGTCAAGGCGGAGTTGGCAAAAACATTTGGGTAGGTTGGTGTTGATGGTTGAAGGTGAGGAGTTGATGGATGTGGCTGACCGGTGTAAGTTACGGTACACATATGATACGGAAAATTTTGGTGTGGCAGCACGGGAGTGGCGGGCTGGTTACGATACGGTACATCGATTTGTCATATCTCAGTCTTACGTGCATCAGAAGACGGCCAGTTCTCTCCAAACATCAAGCCATTGAATTGAGCGATCCTGATAAAGTTTGAAAGAAACGAATATAATAAAATATACAAAAAAAATCTAACAATGATCCAATACACCTCAATCACCATGTTGGGGGTAAAAGGTTGATGTACAGCAGTATCCATGCCATGCTGCCACGTGATATGCAATTTGCCCAAGGGTTATGCGATGGATTCTATATAAGATGCTCGATTAAGAATCAAACTATCCAAAAGGCTGCTGCGGTCATAGATCTTCTTTATATGTCTCATCACTGCCCGCTTCTGCATCATTTTGATCCCTATTCACCCTAGTATCCTTTTGTTTCTCATGATCACTGTCAGCAGCGTCCTTTCCCGCTGCCTGGACATCATCTTCAACATCAGTAATGAGGATACCACGAAGTGTGGATATCCCATTGACTTCAACCACTTCCAATTTCCAATCCTTCCCATCAGCAATTTCTTCCAGATGCTTTTTCACTGCCTCAATTTTGTCCGCATCCAGATTGAACTTCTTAAGCTCCTCCTTGGACATTCTCTGTATCTCCCCAGCCAGGCGTTTGGCCACAACTTCAACCCTCTCTTCCCCAATCGATGCAACTTTACCCTTCTTAATTTGTTTTCCTTCCCCTCCAACAAGCTTCATCGCACCCACTTCTATACCCCCAATGACTGGGAAGTTCCCCGCAACACCACCCCCCGAGTTCATGATATCTTGTGCCTGACGATGGAGGGTCTTTGCCTTCTCAAACTCAGCAACGGCATCTGGTTCAACAATCTCCCGGCATACGATGGTATTCGGGTCGTCCTCCCTTGGAGGTTGGAATGCGACATCGTTACACAGCCGTGGGGTGTAGATGACCATCAAATACGTGCATGTCGAAACCTCCTTGATCCAGCCAATGCGATCCGTCGACTGCGGGTGGCAATGGAACTGGACCTCGATCTTCCGATTCCTGCCAGTTAAGTCACATACGGTGCCATCCTCTAGACGCTGCACGAGGTATCGTGAGTCACCCTTGGTCTGCAGCTCTGCCACCTCCGTTGTGGAAGGCTTCTTATCACCCGACGATGACGACTGACTACTGCTACCCTCTCCCTTATTATTGCTGCTTCGTTTCACGCCGTGGAACTTTCCTAGCACATACGCATGCGTGGAAGGGTCCTCAACAGGCGGATAAATGGGTACACCATTCCCTGGCGGCAGAGCATGAAACTGCCTCACTTGGTCCATATAGCAGAAGGAGTATGACCACCATCCCGAAGCGTAGTACATACACCTCCCCTTCATATCGCTGAGTAATTCCAACCCGCGATCAGCGGCCCGCGCAAGTTCATTTTCATGTTCGGCTGGCGTTGTAGCCGCACTTTCTGTTTCGTTGGCCGTCGCCACTTTAGGTATTTCGCAAAGGTATCGCCCGCCTTTTAAAATCATTTCTTCATATCGCTCAACCTTCTCATCGAGTAATGTTGGCTGCTCTTGTTGGCCTTCTTTCTTCTCATCTTGTAAGGGCACCTGTTGTTGCGATCCGACTGGGCGAACTATAGAAGAGTCGAGGGGTGATGACGACGGAGTGGATAAAGAAGTAGTCGCAGCGTATTGTGTTGAGGAGGACTGTTGACGTGCTAGGCTATCTTTCGCATCTGAGGCGAGGACATACTGGTAAGGGAAATTAACTTCAAACTGGATTGAGAAACCGGTCTCTGAGTTAGCAATGCATATGCTCTCCATTCGTTTCTTATTTCAATATAAACAAAGATGCGATGCTCACCTGCGGGAACGCCAATACATCATCATGAACATTGAACGTCTTGCGACTTCCCAAGCCTAGTATGGCATATGCCAGTAGGCTCGAGAGGGATAGTAGTAAACGCTGCCGCATCATTTCCTTTACTTCTTCCCCCCCCCGGCCTTCGTATTCCTTGCTGCGCGAACTTTCGTCTGAGTTACTAGCTACCGTTGTTCATAAAGTATGGCGAATGCTGTGTATTTTGTATTTTAGGTTAAAAACAACCTGAAATCTCAGATAAATGTAGCTTTGAAAGCCGGCGGTCGCCGCCACTCAGGCGGTATCGGAATCGTCCCTCGAGTTCACGAACTGCGGGCGGTCATAGAAGTCATAATCTTAGCTTAGGAAATCTCCTATCCTCGCCGTTCTACCAGCACAGTGACGTTGGCTACTATTGGCGGTGGCCCACAAGGGTGGGGATAGCTTCTCTGGAGTTGTTCAATGAAGATGGTAGAGTCGAATATGTATGGGCGAGGGTGAGAGGATCAGGGAACCTCGGGCTCTGGAACAAAACACTGTGGTCTTCGCAAGTTAAATCGAAGGTCGCAATGTTGCAGAGATGATGGTACAGTACGGATCTGCATAGAAGGGCTTGTACCTTATCAACAGTCGACGAAAGCTTTCGTGGCATTATTTATGGAAGTCTTGGCATTCCCCAGAGGCCAAACAGGGGACAAACTGAACTTTTCGAAGTTTTTATTTTTCATTTACTGGGAATGTTTGTATGAGAACAAAATAATATTTAAAGCAGAATTGCTGTTTATACATTTCTTAAAAAAGAGGCTATGCCAATAAATACAATACAACAATATATACGCCGTAAACCATAAGGCGGTCATTATGCATGGATTCAGACCGAAAACCATAAGGAAAATCAGAAATCAATCGAGCAATAATAAATTAAAAATAACGCATGCTTAACGCATTCTTTTCCCAATCTCGCTTTGCCACCCCCTCGCTCTTTCAAACCCGTTGGAATTGCTCTGGTAATCCATCATGGCCTGTTGCACCTGCTCCTGGGTATTCAGCACAAACGGCCCGTACTGCACAACCTTCTGATCGAGAGGTTGGCCAGAAACAAGCATAAACCGAGAGTCCTCCTTGGCCTCCGCCGCATTAGAAGCATGCACGAAATCACCAGCCTTGTCGAACACAACATTATGGAACGGCCCAACAGTTTTGGCGGGCGACGGGTCAGCTAGGGAAGATGACGGAGTCGTATTATTAGATTCGCTAGACGCGCCAAAGCTCGTAGTGCCGCTCAGCGTGTATGCAAATGAATTCCACCCTTGCGGGAGCAATTGTGAAATCTTTCCGCCGGGGCGGATCGTGATGTCGAATATCCAGACGGGGGTGTAAGCTAAGTCGCGCACTGAATCGACTCCATGCGATTGTCCAGATATCACTTTCACCGTAGCTTTGCCGTCATCGACATTTGCCACTGGAATCTCCGCCGCGCGAAGATCGCGGTATCGCGGCTCGCACATCTTCAGCTTCTCAGGCAAATCAACCCAAAGCTGCATGCCAACGTTGGGACTACCGTCAGGGTTCTGATGCGGCATTTCCGCATGCATTATTCCCCGACCGGCAGTCATGAATTGGAGATCCCCGGGGCCAATCGTGCCCTTGTTTCCTGCAAAGTCTTCATGATCGACGCCTCCAGATAAGAGATAGGTGATTGTCTCCTGTCCTCGATGTGGGTGGTCTGGGAATCCGGCGTCGCCTCCGACTGTGAAATGGTCGAGCAACAGGAAGGGGCTGAAGTTCCGTAATTTACGAGTGCCGATTGATCTGCGGACGCGGGCGCCTGCGCCCTCTGCTTGCTCAATGGCAACGAAAGCCTGGCGGATTGTGCGTGGGATGGACATGTCGGATAGAGGATCTAGGATGATAGGTGTGGCGAATGCTATGTTTCCTGGAGTGGTTCTCGACGTGGTAGGAATATCGGTAGTGTTTCGCTGCAAAGATGATAGGAATGGGATATTAATGTGAGTGCTAATCAAGGTTTTGATATCGTTGAAGGAGTAAAACAGGACAATTGCGGCAAAGCAAGTTAGGATGGAGAAAAGCAGCTTCATGGGCCTGCCTTGGGGTTTATATAGTTTTTCGATGAAAACTTTCTGTAGTCTTCTCCAAGTTGCTGGAATAATCTTTCCAAGAAAGATTCCTAGAGGATGTACCGCATTATATTTTATATTCTTCTTGCTGATTAAATAATTAGTAAATGGTACTATCATGCCCCGAGCTCCGAGCAAGTTTTCCAGCAAAAATGTGAGTTCTCGGGTTGATCGATAAACTATTAAGGTTCCCGAGGCGCCAAAAAAGCCAAGCAACCCTGTTTATTAATGCTGACCTTTGCTTTTGTCAGCAGCCCTGCCATGAAGCTTCCAAATTAGGTTAGGTCCCGAGGTCGTCATAGGGGCTTGGCATCGGCAATTCGCCGCTCGCTCGATATAAACCGGCGTCCGAGAGCTTATTTTGAAAGTTCCTCCACTGGAGCCAAATTTAAGCTTGATCCACTCTCTGTAGCGTTTAGAGGAAGACTTAAAAAAGAGCCCCGAAATTCAATTGAATACGCAGTACTCCGTGCCCCTCATTCTGTAATATTTATAAAATACTGTAAAGTGATTTTACGGGCCCACATTGGATGAGCTCATGCTCATCCAGCGCTAAAAAGTCCGATGCGGGGCTGTCAATGCAGAAAGCACAGTCGGTTCGTGGATCAAATTATCTATGTGCGGAGTAGCTAGGCATTTTATTTAAGCTTATCTATCTGACCGGGTCCTGACTCCAAGTCCCAGGTGGGAAGTTGATAACCGTATTGTAGGGAAAGGATTATTTCGCAAGCAAAATACTGCCACTTCGAGATAAGGGAAGGGGCCGCATTCAGTGGTACAAACATACATGAGTTTAGAGATACATACTGGGGAATATATACCCCCTTGGGGAAGGGGAGAACGCTCAACTGCATAAACCCTATACAAAACGCTGAAAGGGGCAATTTTATTGTGATTGGTAGGGAGTTGGATATTATATAATTGAAGTACAGAGTAACTATGGCAAATAACGGCCTGGAAAGCAAAAATTGAAAAACTAAACAAGCCAGCTTCCCTTTTGTAATTGTACAGTACAGAGTACAGTAGCCAGTTAACAAACCCCTTTAAAACACTGGAAAGAAATTTGCACCACTTACACACAAAATCAACATCCGTATATAACACTCAACCGCACCGCGTTCGACAAAAAAATGACTTGCTTAAATTGATAATGTAAATGGTGGCAAAATTAAAAAGGAAGAAGAGGAATGGCGTGACGGACCCTCAATCCCATCAATGAAGTGGGGCGAGGTTGCTTGATGCAGCAGACAGCGGTCGTGGGAGAGGGGAAGAAGGAAAGGGAAGAGATCCCGCATCCCCAATAAAGTTAACGCAAGGTCTAGAGGAATACATCCTCTCCCTCCACCTTCCCCTGCCCCAAAAGCAAACCGCTACAAACCACCACAACTTGTTGGGTGATAAGAAACAGTCGCATTTTTTCCTCATCTTACTTCGCAAAATGTAAATCATACGACAACCATTTTCTCGCCAACACGCCCGGAACATCCAGGGAGGGACGACCATAAGTCAAGGGCGCAAAGAAATAGAATCCATAAATTGTCGCGCCCAGGATGGCAACGACAGCTGCCCACGTAGCCAAATGGCTCTGTCGGCCCAATTGTGACCTGGGTTTCTTGTATCGCCTGCCCGTGATTGGGTTTGTAAAACCGGTCGAATTGGCCATCACGTTGCTGCCGGGAGCGTTGGCGATTCTGTGGTTGATGCCGTTCGCATGTATGGGATCGATGTTGAAGATGAATTCGATTAGGGCGCCAGCGACAAGGGCAGAGGCAAGGTGGGCTGGTAGGTAATGGTGAAGGAAGCGTTGACGGCCCATGAGGTAGAAAGGAAAATAGTGGGCGGCCCAGCCGATGAAGAAGAAGCCCGTGCTGTTGTAGAGGCGGGCACGGGTACCGGGGCCCCAGACTGCAAAATAACGTGGTTAGTTAAAAATAAAATCAAAATTAATAGTCATAATAACAATTTAAGCTGAAAAAAAGCAGATGTTGTAAGTGTTGGTTGATGTGGTGCGGGGGTAACAATATATCTTACTTTCTTCCAAGGCGTCGATCCCTCTGCGAAGGGAGAGCTGATCAGCACCGATAATACCGGCGAACACGGCCAGAAGGCCGCTGGCAATCCACCAGCCGATGGGGTTACCGAGGAAATAGATCTGCTCTCGTGTATCATTCTTGGTCCAGAAACTTACTCCACGAAGGAGGAAGGGCCATTGGAATGGTTCACTGGCATATGGGTGGCTGCTGGTTAAGGCGTTGTTGTGAAAGAACATAGCTCGCTGAAGCTCGATGTACTTCACCAAAAATGGAAGCTGTTTGGGCACACGGGGTTCCTTTTTCAGCCTCTCGCTTTCCGGGTCTAGAGACGGGATATCCTCAACAAACCAGATGTTACTGGCCTGCTGCACCATTTTGTTCCCGTTGATTTCAGCTTGTTTGAACGCCCAGTCAGGTAAGGGAGTGGTATGAGTCCACATGGCAACGCGCGTAGGCACATGGACAAGCTTGAAAAGGCTGGACATGGTCCTGAATTCCTGGTCAGCGTTTCCATTCTCGATCTTGATCTCAAAGAGGGTATCGTTGTGACGCTCGCCGTCGGCCAGCTCGCGGGAGACGGTGGTGAACTCCTGATTTGTGGGATATAATGGGGAAGCTACATCATGGGTGAGAAGAAACGTATCCGTCTGTATATGGCGAAGTTGTACAATATCACCATTTTTCACGGGGTGCCCAAGGGCGTCATCAGCAGGGAATGGGGCCGCCGGAAGGATCATCCAGTGGTTATTGGTATCATTGAAAGGGTAGCCAGTAACTTGTTGGCCCTGGCTTGAAACACGGCCATCCTCGTAACGTAACGGGTAGTAGTTGGGATGGCTGTGTAGATATGTTTTAGTTTCCTTGTGCCGTATGGTTAATTGATCGTTATACATGATTTCAACCGAATTCGAAGTCATCGCATTATCACTGAGAGTCTCTTGGAACGCTGGTGACATAAAATCGTCACCCGTGCCAGACCTATTGAGAATAGCAAAGTGGACCTGGAACCAGAAAAGGTAAAAGAAAAAGGGCACAATAATCAAGGCAACAGCTCGAGCGGCAAAATGCTTGGTGAATTGCGATATGGATATGGCGCCTTCAGGGCGGTTAACGTTCAACAAATCCCACAGGTCGATCATAACAGCGGCCCCAATAGTGAAAAACGTAAACGCGCCAACATATTTCGTTGAAATAACGCAACTCAGCGAGACGCCGGTCAAAAGCAGCCATTTCCACCACTTTCGACCAAAAGGCTCGTGTCTGAATTTGGAAAATCGAATGTAACAGAGGATACTCAGAGCCATGGTCAGCACCAGGGTGGCATCGAGGAGGATCAGTCTATCCTCTGCAACATGCGCATTGTCGAACAATACCAGTCCGGCCGAGAGAATACAGGCCGGCAGAGAATAGCCAGACTCCCACATAATCAGAAAAATAACGGGGATGGTCAAGGCACCCTGAATTGCTGGCATGGCCCGAAGGGCAACATACGGGACCTTGTTTTCTATGTATGAATCTCCAATGTTTTCGAATAAAAACTCCCCATTGAAGCCTACAAGCCATCCCATGAAAGCAAAGAGGAGCTTGCCAAATGGTGGGTGAACATCGAAGAAATATGCACGTTGGAGGTAGTGCGAAGCAAACTACTCGATGGTAATACAAGAGATATCAGCGTTTAGTTTTACACTATCGAATGAGGTGGTGCCCGCAGTTCCTTAGGTTCTGCCTCACATGGGCATCCCTGATGGGGTATCGTTAGAGCACTAACCTTTCCAAAATGGACCTCATCAAACACAACTTCATCAGGATAGCTTATGTTCGCAAAACGTGTCACGAATGCTAGCAGTGTCACGATGACCAAGGCGACTCTATAATCCCATTGTGCTGCGGGTTTTGCAACCGGCTTGGGTGCGGCCTGTTTCAATTTGGATGAGGGGGAATCTGCTTGTGGCTCTTTGACGACGGCAATTTTCTTCCCCCCTCGCTGTCGGAGGCTTGGGGGTGGAGAAGACATTGTTTACCCGCAAAAGAGGTCGGAGCAGGCAAAGAAGGGAAGTCAAGGAATAGGTACAACTGGATGGCTTGAAGGTGACACGTTAGCCATGCCAAATTCCACACTACCCACACAAAGAGATAGAGGAAGAAGGAAAATCGGCTTGCACAACTTACGAAAGACAGGATCGAATAGCTAATTAAATTGGCATGGTAAAAGAGCGTCGAGAAGATAAGAAAAAAAACTGCGCGCTGCTGGAAGTATGTTGAGCGATAAATTTCAACCAGGTTACTTCATAGAGTTGAATGTTAGGTGGTCGGATTGATATTTGGCAGGTGAAATAACTTTGGACCTAACTAAAAGGAGCCTGGTTTCAGCATTGGCACCAACGAAGCTTCAGATCCGGAAAATCAACAGTATGAATCTTTGCATAAGAAGAATGTTAAAAGAGTCATATTGCGTATATAATGGCTGTTGATGGGTAAAGATTTGATTCATATATCCTCGTTAAACACAAAGTACCCTAGTTCGTAGGTACAGTACAGCCGACTGCTCTTAACCATGCACACCCTCCAGATACAGATACTCCGCAGATGGTATTTATGATATGATACAAATGCTACAAAACAGTATCCGCCATGAAAATGCGCAAGACAAAAACTCCTACTCCTAAAACGCCTCCCTTATTGATCATAGTCATCCACATCTATCAAACCGAGACAGTCCAACTCCCTCCTGACGATCGATTCAAACTCCGCCCTAGATAGGCCCGTCATTCTCGCCAACCTGAAGAGGCTCTTAATGTTCGAGGAGATGTGTTGCTTCACTCCCATTTCCGAAAGAGACTGACTTTCTGCTGTCTTTTCTAGTTTGCTGACTGTTTCTGAACCTCCGGAGGAGGATGCCGATGAAGGTCTCGGGTGGTTCAAAGGTATGCGGGAGCTTGTGGGAAAGTCGTCGCTGTCGTTGTCATCGTAGAGGGCCGCTCCAGTTGGTGGTTCCGCTAGAACCCCTTCTGGCTGCCGTTGAAGGATAGAAGCAAGGACATCGCCGTTCAATGTTGATTTTCCAAACTCACTTTGGTTGGCGGACGGGTCATCATTGTCCAATGCGGGTTGCACCTCGTTGTACCTGGCAAAGTAGGAATCTGAAGCAAGTTGCTGCGGAGTAAAGCCATTGAATTGAGGCTGGGATGGCACGGGGGATCGCTTCAAGGGTGTCCTGCCTGGGGTATTGTCATACTGTGCCCAATAACCGGCATCGTCATCCTCGTCCTCTTTCTCCGGTTCCACCACATGGGTTTCAGTCATTTTTGAGGCGGCCTGGTGAGATTCATGATCCTCTGCTTCTTGTAATGCTTCTCGCAGTATTTTGAGTTGTCGATATTCATCCGCTTCTCCGATAGAATCCGACCAGCTACAGGCTTCCTCCACCAAAGCATCACCTGGCAATACCTCTGCAACCCTCCAACCCGGTCCGCTCCCTTCTGGATCTGTAGGACACCAAACATACAGCGCCGTAAGATTATATTCAGGGACAGGGAGTTGCGATCGAAGAGTTTCCATGTCCAATCGCTTGTAGGTTATGGGGACGTCATCAGGGATTTCAATCTCCCCAGAAACAGGATGCGGCTCAAACGTTGCGCCGTCGACGATGTTCTGTAGCCGTTCTGCTTTCCCGGCATCCCAACATAGCAGTCGTAACCATGAATCTGAGGGGGATTGTGAGACGGAGCTGAGAATTTGGACGCGCTGGCGAAGAATTGGAGAAAGAAGTGGGAGCAACGCTGGAGGTGGTTTGGGAGATGCAAATGCGGCAGCAATACAGGCGAGGAGAGGAGGAATGAGTGTTCGGGAATCAGGTGGCGGAATGTATTCAACCATTTTTCCCGACTAGGGCAGATTTGATTTCAAAAATAAATTCCCGACGAGTTATTGGAGAGAATAGTAATCGATATCTGCGATTTCAATGCCTTTAACCAAATATTCCTTCAGTTAATGTACGTTAGGCCATGAAGTGGATGGGGGGAGGGAGGGTTGTTCAGGGTGGCGGGAGGGGGAATGCGAAACACAGCAGTTAGAGATCAATACAAGTTAATATGGATTCAAAGAACCATATGAAGGAGTAAGAAGAAAGAATGGCGGACAGAGCGGCGCGGCATTCTATTAATGTCTCCTCCTCTCCCTTTTATTATGTTTTGATTTCCTGTTCGGGTTTGGAGAGGAGATGAAGAACGGGGCCAGCTTAGGCTCCATTTGCCCGAGAAAGTCGGAGCACAGCGCAGGTAGTGGGGGAGACTACGGTGCCAGGAGGCTAGAGAAGTCACAGGGTTGCTCAAAAACCAATGCAGCCACCTGATAATATGGCCATACACGCGTGGTTAGAGGATGACCAGCTCTAGAAGCTATTGACAGAGCTGAAATGAGCTCCGAACGGTTTCTCTCAGCGTTTGTGTTTGGGCTGTACCCCAGAACTGGGTGAGGCAAAGAATAATTCAACCATGGAAAGCCGAAATCCATATTTGCCGCTGACTAATGGAGAAGCCGGGTCCGGTGACCGCCCTTGCCCTATTTAGTATTTTCGGGTTAGCGCTCTCTGAAGAAATTTACAACTCCGTACGGGTGTCAATATAACAAGGACTCTAGAACTACTCCGTACTGCAAAATCATTTTGAAAGATTCTTCTGGAGTTCAGGATCCGATTTGAGCTACGATTAACTACTAACTTTAGCCGCACACCTGTCTTGCTTACTCTCCATGTTCTTTCGGTGCAATTGATCGGAGAATACTCCGTATTTACTCCCCGATCCCACGGGCTTTTCACGGTATTATCCCGTTCGATTTCCCTGGTCGCCTAGTTACATATGCCACAGGGGAGTTGATCCATGGTTGAAGGTTGTTTGATGGCCCAGGAGTGATAGATGCTTACGATATGGACGTTTTCTAATACGGAGTGCATGGATGCCGACTCGGGACTGAAGTGAGCTACAATGTTGCGGACCTCGGCGCTTCCACCAAACTTTCTGGCGTTATTGAACACTTTGCCAAAAAGCCCTTCTATATAACAGAAACGATCACGATAGTCCCTTTCGTATTGGTTTTGAGAATATTTTCCACTTACCTCTTCAGCTTGCACCCAAAACACCCCATTCTCTCTGCGTTTTGCAGATGGACTCAAAAAGCCCTGGCTCCTCTTCTGGGGCTCTGCTGTTAAATGGTCCTACGGAGGGACTATGTGGGGCAGAAAATCTTTCCGCCGTCGCGACCGAAAACGGAATTTTAAGTAGGGAGGCCGAGTGCCAATTGGAGCGCAAATTACGCCGGAAGGTAGATATTCGACTTTGTACCATTGCTGGAATCCTATGCAGTTTGAATCTTCTTGATTCCGGCATCATCTCCTCAGCCTCGGTGACAAGCATGATTTCCGATCTATCGCTGGAGGGAAATCGATATTCAGTGGCGATCTTCATCTTCACCGTCACCAGTGTGGTCTTCCAACTTCCATCGACAGTTGCAGTCCGCTTCGTCGGCCCACGGCAGTGGTTCTCCATGATCACTACCTGTTTCGGCATAATTACATTGTGCACGACTTTCGTAGATAGCTGGAGGAAAATGATTGTCATGAGAGTGCTTTTGGGCCTTTGCATGTCTGGAGTCTATCCGGGGTTGACATATCTGATTAGCACTTGGTATACTCGGGGAGAGCAACAGCTTCGTTTTGCATTCCTCCAGGCAGGGGAGGTATTAGTCCTGGCATCCGGGAACATTATGAATTACGGCTTGAACCATCTTGACGGCAAAGCTGGACTGGAAGGTTGGCGGTGGATGTTCTTGGTAAACGGGGTAATCACTATCTTCGTCGGGATCATCACATATTGGTGGATGATTGATTTCCCAGAAAATGCGCATCGTAGCTTTCGTTTCTTTACTGAATCGGAAAAGGATATTGCAATAGGGAGGATCCAGAAAGACAGGAAAGATGCATTTCCGGAACCATTTTCCATGTCCAAGGTCCTCATCCATTTTCTCGATTTTAAACTATACGGATTCAGCTGTCTCTTTTTCCTGCTGAACCTCGTTTCTACTTCTTTGTCGTACTTTTTGCCAATAATCCTCCAAGGAGGCATGGGCTTCGACACAAACAAGTCTATTCTACTATCTGCACCTGTGAGTCCCTCTCACTACATAAGTCCCATTCTGTCATCATTTCAGCCATCCTATCAACTTGCAAAGAGCTTCAGCGTCGACTAATGACGATACCCCACAGCCATACTACTACGCCGTAATCCCTGTCCTCCTAACCTCTCTGCTTGGGGACAAACTCCGCCTGCGTGGTCCCCTCATCCTCTTCAACTCCCTCAGCTTAATTGCTGGCTTTCTAATGCTTGGCCTCCCAGTCTCGCAACAGGTCACCGTCCGCTATATCGGCACATTCCTCGCTACAGGCGCTTATGTCTCCAACTGGGCCGCCCTAAATGCTTATCAGGCGAACAACATCATTGGCCAGTGGAAACGGGCTACCGTGGCTGCTTCAGTGACCGCTTGTAATGGCTTGGGAGGCATTGCGGGTAGCTTTATTGTGAAATCTAGTGAGGCGCCATGGTATGGGACGGCGGTTTGGGTATCCATTGGGTAAGTTGAAAAATACGGGGCAAAAAATAAACAGTTTGCGATTACATTCTATTCCATTGGTAAGGTGAGATTGGTGTATGCAACCGGGCTGTGAATTGGATCAAGGGGAGGGGATATAGTTTTCTTTTGCTTTCATAAATGGTCTGTACATGCACTTTGTTACTAACACACAAAAAAAAAAAAAATCATTAGTTCCCACGCCCTTATCATTGCGATAGTCCTTGCGTTCTCTGCGTACTTTCACGTCATGAACCAGCGCCAACGGATAAGCGGGAATATAATCGAGGGAGTGGTACGTATTTCGCATCCATTCTTTTCGGGTTTAGTTGCTAATTGCTGTTCTGCTCTGCAGGAAGGATTCCGGTACACATATTGACCTGATCGATACTCAGGCTCGCCTTTCCCATATTCCAGCTCTGTTCCGCCCCAAACGAAATCTGACTTGCCAGCGAAGATCTATAAATTTCTTTCTTTTTTTGTATTGTTATGTTGCTTTTGGAATGGCGCTTCTGGTTTTCTGTTTTATACAGCAGAGGCGTATGAATGTATAATGAGCCCACGCGGAATGTACATGGTTATGGTTTTATTTTTAATGAAAAACAAATATAATTTGAAAACCATCTTATCTAATATGGGGAGAAACTGTTTGGAAAGTCTGGGTATTTGTGGTACGTCGCCGATGACTCCTTCGAGAGTCCAATACATATGGCAATTAAAAAAGAAGAAAAAGGAACGCTAATAAAAACCAGAGCTTAGTAGGACATGAGAAAATGACACATAACCCGATCTGAAAAAAAAATAGAGGAAGGGGAATGGGGGAGAGGAACTGGGAAATTTCCACAGTTTTCGTGAACCTGACCCAGTACAGTGTGAATCAATCAAAAGATAAAAGAAAACAGAGTGGAAATCAGACAACGGGGCAACGAAGTGGGTAGGAGGTAACACTGTTTCGCAAGAGATATCCACCACCCATCCTCCTACGATCGTCATTATGTTGCGCAAAGGAACGACGAGAAAATAGAATAAGGGGGGAAAAAAAGAAAGAAAAGAAGAAAGAAACAAAGAAAGAAAGGAACCATTAGTCCCGCCCCTGCTCCAACTTCGCCACAAGCCGCTTCATGGCCGACCACTCCTCAGCAGGCACCTCATCAGGTCCCCCACTCAAGCCCTTGCCAACTTCAAACACCGTTAATACGCCATCAAGCCCACCGGTCGCCAAACGCCGCCCATCCCTCTCCTCCCACGCGACTTTATTCAGGCTCTGCTCAATAGCCGCATTGCGCGCCTTTGTCGGCGTCGCTCGCGCAGCATACACCTCCGTGTCCGTACATAGATCCCACACCTCAACAGACCCAGCACCGTCAACAAGGGCAAACACGCCAGGGCGATGAGGGGACCAACGCGCGTCGTACACGACGTCCTCGCGGTTCAGGTCCAGCACAGGAGCGACAACTTGTGCGGGCGTGGTCGCTGATGTGCCGGAAGTGGAGGTTACGGCGGGCGGGCGTACGCGCCATAGTTTTACGCTCCAATCTAGGCTGGAGCTGAGCATTAGATCGCCTAGGTCCACGGCGCCGCGGGCCGGGTGGAAGACGGTGGACATGACGGGGGCGGCGTGGCCGCGGTATGACAGGCGGTGATCGGTTCCTGCTTTGGCTCCTGCGCGATCGTAGCGGTGGCAGGGGTATATGGCCCCCTCTTCGGTGCCGACCAGGAAGAAGGTTGGGTCTGATTGGGGGAATGTCATGGTGGTGGGTGCTAGGTCTTCGGTTTTGGATGGGGGTGGAGTTGTAAGTTCGAGATATTCTTGGGGTTGGGAGAGCATGTCGACTGTCCAGCCGCAGACGACACCGTCTGTAGAGGCGGTGATGATGTTATGGGCGTTTTGGGTGCCGACGATGGAAATGTTGTAGACTGGGTGGGTGTGGCCAGATCCTGTCAGGGGGGTTTTTTGGACGGGGGCCCCTCCTCCTGCACGCGATGATCTGGTGTCCCATAATAAGACTTGGCCGGAGTAGGAGCCACCTACGATGAGGTTTGGATGGAACGGGGAAAATTTCGCAGTCAAAATGTCTGACATAGAGTGGAAAACGTATTCCGGTCTTGAATGGAGATGAAGATTCCACACTTGCACTATACCATTCGGGTCATGGGGGGCGGTAACGTTATTTGTGTAAGAAGCCAGAACCAATTCAGGGAACTACACAGCATGATAGCTTAGTTCTAGTTATCTCACAGACTAATAGAAGTATAATATCATGGTTAGGCCTCACCTTTGGAGAAAAGTTAATATCACTAATCGTACGCTTCTTGCTCCATCGGTCATCATAGAACTGCACAAGTTCTTCTATCCCTCTTCTTTTCTTACTATTGCCGTACTCATCATTCTCACCGTCACCACCTGCACCAACTCCACCTAACGCATAATCTGTAAGGACATCATATTCCTCATCCAGTGCTCTTTCTATAACTTTACTAGACTTTTCCACGAAGTCCAAGAAATCATTCGACGAAGTGACCGCATTGAGTTCGTCACTCGTAAGCGTCCGCAGGGGATATCTTATATCAGTTGATTGTTGTATATTTCCCTCGCCGGCCACTTGCTTGGCGGATCGAACCTCTTCCTCAATCTCCTTTCGTAACCGTTCCCGAATCTCCTCATCGCGCTCACGTTGTTGCCTCCGGCTCAGCCGTTTATTTGCACGTGAAGTTGTAGGAGACCCGCCATCTTCTGAGCCAGAATGACCACCGGCAGATCGGGCTCTTGGTTCCGTCCATGAATCTGTTTGTACACCTTTGCTATAGGTGACGACCTCTGGTTTAGGCGGCGGGACAAACTCAGGGGTGGGGAGATCAGAAGCGGAAAATGGAGTGGTTTGTGTTGCAATTGACAAAGATACAGGTCTAGTTGGTGGGGTCACTGATTCAACAATTTCTCCGCTAAGTTGACTCGCGCTGAGAACTGAATTGGGTCTACTGCCTCGACCCCTCGGCGATTCTCCCCCTTCCTTTAATGCTGCCGATGAAGGCCGGTCGACCAGGCGTGAAATTAAACTATCGAGCTCTGCTCTGCTGTCCGAACGGCCGGGAGTAGGAGCCAATATCTGCCCAAATATATTACTGGTCAGTACACAGAAAATGAAAGGGGCTGAGAACGTTCTGGAGTTTGTTCACCTCTGACCCTCCTTCTCCTATGCTTTGCCTGGTCTGTGAGAACT
Source organism: Emergomyces pasteurianus Ep9510 (assembly GCA_001883825.1). NCBI lineage: Eukaryota > Fungi > Ascomycota > Eurotiomycetes > Onygenales > Ajellomycetaceae > Emergomyces > Emergomyces pasteurianus. Next base: position 78,672 of record LGRN01000030.1, read on the forward strand.
CCTTTTGTCGCAATTCGCGCTGGCGTTTGAGCTCAGCAAGCTTAGCCTTTTTAGCCAGAATCTCATCCTTCCGTTGCTGCATTGTCATATATATCCTTGCCCTGAACCTGGTACATGTCTTAGCGATGTGGTGAATGAGGTTTGTATTTTATTTACATTTTACTCCTTGTCTCTTTGGAGCGAGCCGCGAAACTTATGTAAGCCGCCCTGTTGTCCAACGAGGTCCGGATAAACTAGGCTTAGTTAGTAAAATTCCCGAACTTCCTCCTCGAACCCCAAAGCCGGTTCTGATCACACTCATTTGACTCGCCATCAACGACGTTGCCGGAAGCCATTGACCGCCCGCAAACTGTCCTGCAACTTCAGAGGCTGACGCTTATCACGACCGCAGCATCTCTTTCTGCACTCTCCTATTGCTTGGGCCACACATTACATTCGCCATGGCTACTTCGCAAGGTGTCAACGTGAGTGCAGCTTTTTCCCTGAAAAAAAATTCATTTGTCCCTCTCTTTCCACACCCCGAGGTCCGAATTAGGCCAACGAGATCTGATCTCATTGCTGATCGGGAATATACGTTTTAGGTCCTACGCTACTCCGCCCTTTTCGCTGGCGTTTTTTACGGTCTCTACCACCAATCGTCCCTTACTTCACAAGCCAAACAGGCGCAGCTAGATCGGGAATACAGCCGCAAGGAATCATTAATCGAGCAAGCGCGGGCAGAATACGCAAAGAAAAATGCACCAGTGGAGGCTAAAACATCAAGTAGCGGAGGTATGTTGGGCGATTTTTCAAAAAAAAAAAAAAAACGTTTTTGATTCGTCATAGGGCCTTATTATTTCTCAATACCTCCAATTTTGCAGACTACAGCTAACCTACGTTCACAATTTCACTATGTTAGTCATAACCGATCCGGAGGATAAGAGATTCGACCTCGAAGCGTTCATAAATATGAAAGCTGCCGAAATGGCGAAATAATAAAATAATGGGAGGCTGGGGGCTGATGAGGGAAGGAGTTGCGAGACAGTTTGGCAAAAGATCATGGATCTGCAGCGCTCGACGGCGAAAGAAAGTGGCTTTGGCTCCCTTAAATAACTACCAAATTAGAAGGGAAAAAAAGCACTTGAACGTGCGCCATATATCGGAGAGGGCAGTGTTCGAGAACATCCGTTTTGTATTATTTACATCCTGTACCCAAGTTCCATTTTCCCCTGTGCTCAGAAAAAGTGAGAGAGAAAGAGATCCATGTCATCAGTTTCTATTTTCATCTTGTATATATCCTAGACGGCGTCTTGAAGTTCTAACCAGTTTTTGAAAATCATGGCTCTTCCACGATATCCGAATCATAAAACTCCGCGGTGGATGGAGCATGTGCTGTCGCAGGGAGTGGAATCATAGGCTCCCATTGAGGCGGATAAGAGGAACGGTGGTGATATTCGGAGAAATTCATCTTCAGCTAACGTCGCATGGCTTACTGACGATTAAAGCGAGGGGATCCCATTCTTTAGTCCTGGCTTGCAGAACAACATAGCTCTTTCTCAAACAAGGAATTGCTCCGCATTAATCTTAGTTTCGTTGCTCGTTACAATCAATTGACTCCATTCAGGAATCAGTTATCTCAATCACCATGACTTCTTAGTTGTGCCGCCGACTGCGCGATTGCAGCACCTCCCGAAACGGTCACCTTTGGCACGTGAGTTGTCACCTTCGGCGAGAATAATTTCGACTCCGCGTTCCATTCCCAGCCCTTCTCCGTGGGTATGGCAACCAGCTCTGGGTCTGGCCCATCTGTGCTATCCCTCATGATGTCTTCCCCTGCAAAGTCAAGACCTAGATAGTGAGCAGCAGTTGACGGTCGGATCGATCCGTAGGCAAGACTGATATCTTGAAAGGTTTTGTTTTGGAAGAAGACTATATGCAACTGTTAATCGAAGGAGCATAAAATATATCATTTTTTTTCATTATCCTTACGCTGATACTGCTGGACAAGAGGATTGATGTTCGATGGCCATTGTGTCGTTCGTATAATATTGTAAATCTTGGCATGATTCTGATTCCAAACTGCCCGCAGGAGGGATATAGTGTTTTGGATTGTAGAGTCGCCATTTACAAGGCTCTCGGGTAACCTCCGTGTCAACATTTGTGCTTCATTACTGCAGAAGAATGAGTTAGTCAAGAGCGAACTATCGTGTGCATTTATTTGTTGTTCAGTGAGAAACGGACATTTCATTTTCGAGTAAAAGGGTGATGAGATATGAGGAATAGTAGGTGCTCAGGAATTCGGTATCGCCAGCCATATGTGTATCTCCAAATGTTAAGCTCACATCTCCTTCAAGCTCCATAAGCATTTGTAACAGAACAGCAGATGACTGCGCCGTTGCGAGCACATGGGTGATATCTGCAAGGGAGACCATCTTGACAGCAGAGAAATTATATAGGTTCGCTAGCAAATTAAGCTCCCGGAATTAAATTCGCGGCCGCAAAATCAGGAGAGAGCAGACTGTAATAAGCAAATAGAAACGTGTGAAAGTTGTAAATTGAAGCCTCCAATGGCGGGGGATGGGGCTTTTTTTCAGAGCCTCAGGCAGCAACGTGATGCCAAGACCGGAGAGACCACCTTTGCGGAGCTGGAACAGACGGGGAGACCTTGTTGAACTTATTCGATGATATTCAAAACAACTTGACAACAACAAAAGAGAGCACATTTACCCCTAGCTAGTCTTGTTGTGCCTCTTTTGCGATTTCGGCCACTATGGCCCCTGCTGCAATTGCGCCCGTTTCGAATGGTGCTGCCTCAGGCAAAACTCGAGGGCTCCTCCGCGTTACTATCCTGGTGCTCATCGCTGCTGCTGCTGTTGCCAGTCGACTCTTCAGCGTTATAAGTAAGATGACATTACATTCTCTTTGTTTTTTATGTTATACGTGGAATGTGCAACTGTAATATTATGCATTGATGCTAATGAATTGCTGTTACTGCAGGATTTGAGAGTATAATACACGAGTGTATGTTCCTTGACCTTATTAACTCTAGTACTCTGCTCTACCCCCAAGATGCAGCCGCCCATTTATCTATTCCGCCGAAACGCATACTGACATTGCTTCTACGCTATAGTCGACCCTTGGTTCAATTTCAGGGCAACTAAATACCTCGTGAAGCATGGCTTTTACAGCTTCTGGGACTGGTTCGATGACCGTAAGACAGCCTCCTTAACAAGCTATATCTAAGAGTTATCAATGCGTGGGCAACATCACAAACGAACAGAGTCTAAAATAATAATCCTTGTGATTAGGAACATGGCATCCTCTTGGACGTGTTACCGGCGGTACTTTGTACCCAGGCCTGATGGTTACCAGTGGAGTAATATATCATATCCTCCGATTCCTTTCGATTCCAGTCGATATTCGAAACATTTGCGTGCTTCTTGCTCCCGGCTTTTCCGGCTTGACTGCAGTAGCTATGTACCTCCTTACTTGTGAAATGTCTCCGTCACCGTCGGCTGGTCTTCTTGCTGCTGCTTTCATGGGAATTGTCCCAGGTTATATTTCCCGCTCAGTCGCCGGCAGTTACGACAATGAAGCTATTGCAATCTTCCTTCTTGTTTTTACCTTTTACCTCTGGATTATGGCTGTGAAGAATGGATCAATCATGTGGGGTGCTCTGACGGCCTTGTTTTATGGATACATGGTTTCTGCCTGGGGCGGATATGTCTTCATCACGAATTTGATTCCCCTACATGTGTTTGTGCTCATCTGCATGGGCCGCTACAGTTCCCGCCTTTATATCAGCTACACTACTTGGTATGCTTTAGGGACTTTGGCCAGCATGCAAATCCCTTTTGTAGGGTTCTTGCCTATTCGGAGTAGTGATCATATGGCGGCATTAGGTATGTTTCTTGGTTTTGTTATATGAAAATTACTAAATAACAATACTAATATCGTTTAGGAATTTTTGGCCTCATCCAGGTTGTCGCCTTTGTCGAGTTCCTTCGCTCCCAAGTACCTGGAAAACAATTTCAAATTCTACTCACGAGTTTGGTATTGCTCATATTCGGCATCTCCTTCATATGCCTTGTTCTGCTTACCGTTTCGGGTGTCATTGCTCCCTGGAGTGGCCGGTTCTATTCCCTTTGGGATACTGGCTATGCTAAAATCCACATACCGATTATTGCTTCCGTTTCAGAGCACCAGCCCACTGCTTGGCCTTCATTTTTCTTTGACCTCAACATGTTGATCTGGCTCTTCCCAGCCGGCGTATATATGTGCTTCCGTCAACTAAAGGACGAGCACGTGTTCGTTATTATCTATGCTGTTCTCGCGAGCTACTTCGCCGGGGTAATGGTGCGATTAATGCTTACTCTTACGCCCATTGTCTGTGTAGCAGCTTCAATAGTTTTGTCGCACATCCTCGATACCTACCTTCGCAGCTCGCCAGCAGGGCCGGACGATGACAACAAGCCATCTCAAGGTGGCCTCCGATCTGCACGAAAGCAAGTTGTGGGAATTTATTCCAACCTTTCAAAAGGGTTGGTCTCTACATCCATCGTAATATACCTTCTCCTGTTTGTTGCCCATTGTACTTGGGTGACCTCAAACGCATACTCATCCCCATCGGTTGTTTTGGCAAGTAAGCTGCAAGACGGAAGTCAATACATTATTGATGACTACCGTGAAGCTTATTACTGGCTGCGCCAAAATACTCCAGAAAACGCTAAAATCATGTCATGGTGGGATTATGGTTATCAAATTGGTGGCATGGCTGATCGCCCTACTCTCGTCGATAATAATACATGGAATAACACCCACATTGCAACAGTTGGCAAGGCAATGAGCTCCCGCGAAGAAGTCAGCTATCCCATCCTTCGACAACACGATGTTGATTACGTGTTGGTCGTCTTCGGCGGATTGTTAGGATACTCTGGAGATGATCTCAACAAGTTCCTATGGATGGTTCGAATTGCTGAAGGAATTTGGCCAGACGAAGTAAAGGAGCGGGATTTCTTCACCGCCAGGGGCGAATACCGGGTCGATGATGAAGCCACCCCAACCATGCGAAATAGTCTGATGTGAGTTTCGTTCCCATCCTTGCCTGCCTGTTAATAAACACAAAGAAGGCAACCCCATCGGATCAGCCTCTTTTGAGGCTCCATCCCCTCGTAATTCATCCACTAACAACCCTATCCATACAGGTATAAAATGTCCTACTACAACTTCAACTCCCTCTTTCCGGGTGGCCAAGCAATGGATCGTGTGCGCGGTGCGCGTCTCCCAGCTCAAGGGCCCCAGCTTACTACCCTCGACGAAGCATTTACCAGTGAAAACTGGATCATCAGAATCTATAAAGTCAAGGACCTTGACAACGTCGGACGAGACCATAACAGTGCCGCCGCTTTCGATAAGGGACACAAGAAGAAGAAGGCCCCCAAAAAGAGGGGGCCAAGGGTTTTGAGGACCGAATAGATGTTTAGGCTCTCCTATCTTTCAATCTTGTCGTTTTTAATTTTTGCACTTGGTGAAAGATGGATCAGGATTTTTCTCTCCTTGATTGTTTCATAATTGTGAGCCTTAGAAGGGCCGTAATATAAAATAGTATAGGGTTTTCGTTCTCTCGCTTTTTCGTTCGTTTTGCTCCCGATTGGAAGCGGGTTTCCTCTTCGTTTTCCCTCACGAAAAAGTGAGGCTGGAGGGGGCGTTATAGATTTCTTTCCACATTCCTCGAATTGTTAGAAATCCCCGAGGCTAGGGCGGATGTTCTTCCTATTTTTACTATTTATTGCAAACACTTACGGTTTTGATATTCCATGTATTAAACTATCCCTTCGATCCTATCTTCTTCGCAGGTGTTTCGATAAGTATTCCACATCCATCATTCATTCTCGAGTTAACACTTCTGCAAGTTTACCTTATCCTCAAGCCTACAGAATCACCTCTGATGGTTTGGCCAGTGTACTATTCAAAAAGTGCCTGCCAATATTTTTTTGTGCTTGAGAATTACTCCGTACTTTCGGCGTTAAATCAGTTGTGGTGGTAAACACCGCGGTGAGGGTCCATGCAAATAGCATATATTCCTAACTCCAGTCTGTGGCTTAAAATTCCCCCAAAATTTGCAACTAGAAATTCCATGCATCGTTGACATTGACATAGGGTACTACCATAGTTGTTATTCAACAGAAATACAGTACGAAAGTCCAAGAAGAATCTATGGAAAATTCAGAAATGCTGCGTAAATGCTTCATAGGGAGCAGGCTGAACCAGAATCCGGAAACTGGTCTGCCGCCTGTGCTCACCCACCCCTTGATCCATAAATCATCATTTCAGTTCCCTGTCACCAAAGCCTTCAGCTTATTTCAGCTTATTTTCATGGTCAGTGATTCTCTCTCTCGTACTTGTGGAGAGCCCACAAAGTGGGGTGAGAGGGCGCTGACAACTGCTGCAGCTGGGCTGGTTCCCAGGTTTACGGGAGTTAAACAGCTGCCTAGGGACTCCAAGCCACCCCATTTTAGGCGGGGGGGCAGGCCAAGACCTGGTTAAAGGGTACGCCAATAGTACGGAGTACGGAGTATCTCCCGTGGTCCTCTTTAAGGGCGCAAACTAAGGGAAGGAGGGGTCGAGGGGATGAATACGAGCAGGCTAACTGCAAAACGTTACAAAACATCAGCTGTGCTGGATCTCGCAAAAGCCACCAACGGGTAGGGAGTTCTGGATGGAAGCGGGGGAGAAATAAATATCCAGGCTTCACCCCCCGTTCTCGGGAAGAAAAGTAATCGGAAAATGCGAGAGTCAATCAGTGGGTTACCGCCAGCAATCCAGACTCGAGGAGAAAGGAGCCATCTTGACAACTCGAACATTTAACTTTGATGGATGTTGATCGATTTCTATACGAATCAACATCGAAACCATCACGTTCGTCTACATACACCTCATGGTGCTAAAAAAGCTTTTCGGGAAGAAGGAAAACCCTTCTTCAAGGACGATGAGTGTCAGTAGTATTGGTGAGTGGCTTGCATAATGAGAGGCATTCGATTCTGTCATCGTAATTATTTACATGCTCTATTGCAATATATTTTTATATTGTAAAGGGCTCCTCGGCTAAGAAAATGCCGTCATGCTTGCGGTTCGAGCCTTTGACTCGTGCCTTGGTGCCTACATCATAGCTGACTTTGTACAGAACAGCCATATGTGCTACCCCTGAGCCAAATGCAGGATATGAAGCCGATATCCTTAGGTCCAATACCACAGCCGCATGAAAGGCCACATCCACCAACGCCTCAGACCGGGAATGGCAAGCGTATCGTAAACCCGCAGTCATGTACCATGCACGAAAAGTACGACATATCCCTATTTGACATAATCGTGGTGCACCCAATCCAGTCAACATTCATCACTTTTGACGTTGCTCCTACTCCTCCCACGACGGAACCAGCACGCACAGAATTCATCAAGAACCATTTCATTCAGCAGATTAATTGGTATCCCTGGACATGCGACATAATGTCTAAAGATGTGACGAACACCAAGTTCAAAGATGCTGGGGTGGAGATGAACATGCAAGCTCGCTATGCGGAAGCCGAAGCCATAATTACTCCTCTGTATCGCGACGCACAGAGGAACCTAGGCTACATGCATCCCAAAACCATCTACCACATGAACAATCTTGGTGTTGCCTTGGGTGGCCAAGGCAAGTTTCGGGAAGCTGAAGCAATATTAAATGACACCGTCGGGATGAAGTTTTCCGAAATGGATCCCGCACACCTTAGTACGCTAGGAAGCATGATGAACATCGTGCTCGCATATAAGGGCCAGGGCAAATGGCAGAGGGCTAATGAAGTGTTGAGCCAGATGATAAATATTAGAGCGGAAAGCGGAGGTATAGCGGACCCAGACTTCTTGGATTGGAATGATCATCTCGGTGTGGTACTGGCGATCGAACAAAAGTACGAGGAGGCGGAACAAGTGCTCTTGCGCTGTTATGATGCGCGGCAGAAGATAGCGCGCGATCCGTACATCTTTTGCACGCAGTATACACTAGAATGGGTTCAAAAGCAGAAGGCGTCGTCGCCTGCACATGAAAAGAAATCGGGTTGATCCACAACCCGCGAGGTTGCAAGCTTGCCGGGATTTGAGGTTTTATGCCACTGTCTTGTATTTCTCCTCTCGCTCTGCAAATTTTTGTTGCATCTGTGTGCAAAGTCTAACAAACCACAGTACGAGCCCTCTTATAATGTGTTTCTGACTACATAAAGAATATGCGCTTCCCTGTGTCCATGCTTACATGCCGGGGGAGGGATTCCCTACCTATTTCTATCATCGAGTAATTCAGCCTGTTCCCCTTATTCTTAATATTGTAATGTGTACTGATCTTCAATTTCAACATTTAACAAAAATTGCCGCCTATCCCATATGTCAATTTTATCGCAGTAGATGAATATTATGATAAAAGCTAAAAGAAAGAAAAAATTAGGGGGGTCTTGTTTTAATATTACATGCCTCCCAAATCAAGTTCTGACCTGGATAGTTCCATAATTGACATCAAAACAGATTCCTCCCCCTATTTGCAGTTATTCCGAGTTCCTTCCATTTCGGGTCTTCAAAAACTCCGTACATGCATATTTGCATGCGTCCCTCGTTGTATATGTCTTGTCTAAATGATAATGCACACAACCAGCCGCCTCACAAAAAAAAGAATAGCCAGGGAGAATACAAGCCGAAATCAATACGAAAAAATTGAAAGAGAAACAAGAAACTTCATACCAACCAAATTTACATCATATCATCTACCAATGACGGTGCTTCAAACTGGGGCAGGGGTAGCAGTGGATGACGAAGCGGCCGTATCATCGGTGCTTTTCATCTCCTGTTGCTGTACACCGCTCAATATTGAGAGAGGCATCGATTCATGTTCAGCTTTGAGGTCCAGGTTTTGAGTGGTGACACCAGCCTCTGACTTTACACTATTCGAGGCATTAACTCCGGCAACGTTAAAGGCATTGGAGTGTGTGCTTTCCGCTTGCTCGTTGGATGGCGTGGCTGTGCGTGGAGCTTGCGGTGTCGATGATGGGTTAGGTTTTGGGTTGGGGTCCTCCTGCTTCGGAATAACGTGTGGTCGCCATTTGAGGAGGACCTTGGAAACGAGGGGTCGAGCTTCTTCCACTATATCATTTGGAATTGCGGTTAGGTATATCGTGATAAGGGGAGCGTGTGACATAAATTCGATAACCACCGGGGAGAGGGGATCTCATAGGATCAGATAAGAGTCTTCCTTTACCTTTTGCGTAGAGATCTTGGAGAGCATCTAAACAGAGTTCCCTTGAAGGAGGTCTCACGAGGACAAGATAACTAAGGTAAAATTAGTATTGAACGATTCATGTATTACAAGGGATACTGACGAACGGGGCCTTTTACTTACTGAAGTGCCTGAACACATAAGGTAACGCGTTCAGGGTCATTTGCCAAACTCTTCGTCTTTTGCACGAGATCGCGACCGAGTTCTGGTATCTCACTTAGGAACCTAATCAACACCTTATCTCTTGCGTCCAAATAAGGCAAGATGCCTTCTAGAAGCCTCATAACCCATTTCTCGTAGTGTCTTGGGACGATAACGCCATGATCGTCATTGCCCTCTGAGGAAGCATATTTTCGTTGTATTTGGTCATTGTACCATTCTTCATTCATCCAGGAAATAGCAACATTAATCCGAACCCGAAAATCTTCAAGGACGTATCGGTAAAGCATCTCCCTGATACTGTCAGACATCCCGATACCGAGGATCGATAATGACTGGCGGCCACTTTCGCTCTTAAAAATTTCGGCCTCTTCATCCATCTCCAAGCCAGAGGAAGCTCGAGTTGCCAATCGAGTAAGCAGAACTAACCAAGCGTCCCGATCAAATGAGCTGGCAGCTAGCCTTCCGAATCCTGGCTTCTGGGAATGTTTGAGTGCCTTTGACGGTTGCTCCAAGGTGGAAATCATGCCAAAAACCCTTTCAATTGCACCTTTCCCAATTTCATCAGCCTCTTCCCTCGATAATGGCGGTGGCTGTGGTAGCACAAATGGACCGAGGGCAACCAGATCTGGTGGGAATTCTTGGTTTTCGGCCGCGGGAGATCCGGATGGCACTTGTACCTCAGCTGATATCTCCATTGGCTGATATTCTGGTTCGTAATCATCTTCCTCTTCTATTTCCGATGCTGCTGCCGCCGTTGGAACGGGAAGCTGTGCCACGTGATGCTCGAAGACTTGTTTCTTGGATAATGTGAGGTAACGGGATCGAACGGCCTAAATACCAAAAATATATAAGTCATACTTCTTTGTCTTTCGGGTGGGACATGATATATGCTTCCAATATAGGTAACGTACACCAATAGCTTGATCTAAAGCCTCTGGATCAACTCGACTAAGCACAGGAATGGTGATTTTGACAATTAGGTCCACAGGGAGCTGCTTGACATCGAACGATGTCAAACCCACGTCATTGGTCAATGTGAAGAGCTGGTCAAAGCTACTAGGACCAGGCGGCATGGGAGGAACTTTCAATTGAGGCGGGGTATCAACACCAAGTCTTGCACGCTTTGCGCTATCTACAAGATCTGTTGGCTCGGTTGGTAGTGCTCGCTTCTTCGATGCTTCTTCGAAAATGTCATTCCGCGACTGCGCTAATCGATCTAAATACTGCTGAATACGACTAGCCAAAGGGTGATTTGGGTTCCTAAAAGCAACAATCAGAAACATATAGATTACTAACTTACACAGCCTTACTACGTACCTCTTCATTATGTTGATGAGCAATGCTCTCGTTGTGCGTTCCATAGACTTGATATTTACTCGAATGGTAGGAGTGATTGGCGCGTTTGCTTGTTTAAGAGGATTGAAATCAAGAATCGCATTTACAATCTTACTTGAGATGGACTGGCGGGTGCGTATCATGATTGGGAGGCAATTTAGCGTAGCGTTAACCAAAATAGGATCACTATAGTTGTTAATAGGATGTTTCGTCTTACTTCCGGGACAAACAGATTCGGATACATACCTCGAATTTTCATAGAAAACGTTGAGTAGCCTATCTAGCAAGCCAGATGCTTCTGCTTCGAGGTTTGGCAGTGGTATAAGTGGGTGATTTCTCGGTACAATCGATAAGGAAGTTTCATTTTGTTCAGGGCGCTGTAGTGGTGCTTAGTATTTCCGAAAGATACAAAATTTATCAAGCCATACATACCCTCGGATCTGAGATGACGCCAGTGGTTTGTACCTGCACAACTTTCTGAACGAACTTGATACAGCAAACCTTGATGCTATTGGAAGCGGTGTCCCATCGTTTTAAAATATTTTGTTTAATGGCTGTCATTTTCCCCCACAATGTAGATTCGCTAGGGTTATCAATACTAGTGAAAAAGAACATCAAATCAGAACCCATGCTACCCATTCTCATGATTAAACAAAAGATTACTGCTTAAACAGCGAATGTCTAACATGTAGTTTTCCCTGCAGCTATCTGGATACCCACAGTTCCAACGGGTTAGGGGTTTAAGGAATCGGGATCACAAGGGGCTCGACATACATGGTCCTAAACACCAATGGGTAAATACTCGCAGCTGTTTGAATCACGCCCCTTACAACGCTGGAATCCTCATCTGGATTTTCTAATAACTCCGACAACGTTTGTATGACTTGCGTACTCAGCTTTTGCTTCGGCTGTTGTGCCAGCGCGGGGCTGGCAAAAGTTTCCGCTAGGAATTCCGCGCCCCATCGCCGTAACTCTAACCGTGCTTTTGCGCCTATTATTGGAAGTATGCCCTGAACGATCTGAGGATACAAAGCAGCATCACCAAGCACGACGTTCCTAGCAGTGTCCAGCTGGGACATCTGCTCCACGAGATTGTCGAACGGCAGAGCCATGGTGGCTCTGGTGCCGGCGGCAAGTCACAAGGTCACCACAGGCCAATTCAAGCAGTGATTTGTAATCTAAGTCTGATCGGAGAGGTCCAATACTATTAATTTAGCTGGAAGTAGGGAAGAGGAATCGTGGATATCGGCGCGCAGTGTCTGTGGGTGACAGGGAAGGCGGGTGTAAATCACTGTACGACCGCAAAATTTGGACGACAACAGAGCAGAGGTTAGGAAGGCAGCCTATTTACCACTTTAAATGGACAGTAGTTATAAAAGAAAAGAGACACTACATGGAGAAGAGGGAGTATAAGCTAGCTAGATGGCTTAATCGTTGGACCGATGGTGATATGGATCAATGTGTGTTGATCGAGTGGGTTGTTTTGGAGCCGGTCGCGACGTTTGAGATCGCCGACAGTTGAAGCTCAGGAAATGATAGCGCTAACCTCTTTTGGCCAGATATTACCCACGAATATACTGCGTAGACGCAACAGGTGGTAGCGCAACTACTAGCGAGTGACAGGCTTTCGGAGGACGAAGGTATCAAAGAAAATAATAAAACGCAATTGTTCGAGGGACCGACTTATTTATCCCTGAAATTTGTCTTCCCCAACACGTGGCTTGGAACCGGGTACAGGAAAATCACGTGGTGCCAAGATTTCCACCCTCTGCGGACTTCGACAGCGGAGACTCAACAGATCTCGATGTCCATTTATTCCATATATATTAATTAATGTCATTGAATACGCGCGAAGAGACTGCGACAGAAACCAATTTTTCCACTCCAGCCTATAAACCAGTGTCATTATCACCTGGAAACGCCATTTTGTGCTATCATGACGGTGTATGCTCTTACCCCATTTTGATCCTCTGGAAGCTTATCTGAAGCTGCAATTTAACTAACACTTGCCCACTCAACAGCTTCAAATCCTCCTATTACGATAAAGACTACAGGGCGGGTGCTGCCCTTATCCGAGCCCGTCGACCCTACTTGATCAAGAATGCTGCCACTGGACTTGCATTGTTCGGGTTTTGTATAGGCGTTTGTACGCATTCACCACTCCTACTGAAACCCCTCACTCCCCGCGTACCAGTCTGCCTTGATTTTGTCTAATCGCGCTGTGTTTATAGATGCGTTTACCATAAATGCTGTTGGACAAGACGATTTCTCGGACGTAAAGCTTCCAGATCGGAAACCAGGCGACACAAGCCCATCACAAACGACGAAATGATAAATAAACGCACACCTGCTTATAATATAATGGCGCATACACTTCCCAACTGCAACCCCGCTCTATCTCCTAGGGGTTTACGGACTTTTTAACTATCTCCCCGCAATCTTCATTTTCAATGGGCTGGCGTTAAGTGTGTATTTTTTAAAAGAAAGTTAGTGGGAGAAACATCGAATTCGGAGTTGAATGATGCTTATCATTCGTACGCTTTTCGTTGGAGGAGGAGTCTGAATATGGAATGAGAGTAGAAATGAGTCAAGTATAAGAAAAGTACTATGCCGTTCGTTTGGGGTGTATAGGAAAGGATCTTCTTATATAACTCGCATCAGACTGGGCGGAGGGTATTCGCTATTCCGCAATAATCCTCGCTTCGTCCACATCCACAGTCTCTGCTCTACTCTCCTCGTCTTCCGGATTTCTACAACGTTGTTTTTTTTCCCCTATGTACAATACTCTATCTCCTTCACCTTACTTTAAAATTCTTTTGTATTCATGGAGATACATTCGCCATTTGGACCTTTACTACCCCCTAGCACCCGAAATATTAAATACGTATACTCTCCCATCCTTTTTTGTTCTTTAGCAACGATGGCCTCTACATGCTGCTCTCGAATTTGTGTTCCCTCTTTTCCAGAGTCTAATGTTTAATTTCACTGTCCACTACTTTATGCAATCTTGTTACCCACATGAATTGAGAAGCACTTCCCATGGATCCAAAAAACCGGAAAGATCACTCCTTTTTACCTGACTTACTTGGCACGCCTGTCCAGGTCCTGAATTTCTCCTCCAAAAACGGAGACGATCATGCATTTCCCAGTGAAGCATGCAGTGATTGCTGGTCCTCGAAGTTGGCTACAATATTTATTTTCAACAATTTACAGCTCCCAGGGTATAAGGAGAAGAGAAGAAGAAGAAGAAGAAGAAGAAGAAGAAGAAGAAGAAGAAGAAGAAGAAGAAGAAGAAGAAGAAGAAGAAGAAGAAGAAGAAGAAGAAGAAGAAGAAGAAGAAGAAGAAGAAGAAGAAGAAGAAATTGAATATCCAAACCGAATATATCCTGAGGCACTGGCCGTGAAGTTACACCGGGGAATTGCATACATCCCATCTATGAGTGTACAGTGCGTACGTACGTATGCGCAATGCACAATGTGGATACTAGCCTTCTAAATTAGCCTATATTCATGGGCATGGGGGACGTACTCATGTGCCGGCGTGTCAAGGTTTACAAGGTACTACGAGGGACATGATGCATAGTGTCCTACTCCAGGCGATATCAAAATATCCCGCCTCTAGCAAGCGAGTCAGTGCAGAGGTTATAAATATGGAAATGTCCATTTTCTCAAAAAATTCAGCAACTCTATTGCTTTTCTTCTCCCAAGGTCTCTCCAGCAGTCAGCGATCTATATCTTACTAGTTAGAATTTCTCCTCAGTGAGAGCAAATCCCCCTCAATGAACCATTTAATACACTAACAATGAAAATACCTACAGGCCTAGATTCTTCCGTGGGACTTAATTCATCTTAATTTCGTTCATAGCTGCGTGTTTGTCCATTCAATATGAAATTATCGATCAACGCAGTTACCATCACCGTGCTTATCAGCACCCACACGGCTGTAAAACTGGCCCTCGCAACCCCCATCAGCTCCGCAAGTAAGTAATCCATGGTAGGCCGCCAGGAGGCCAACAATACCATTCACTTGGGTTCAGCTAACAATTATGACAGATAATCAACTTTCCAGGCGCGACTGTCGCTTCAGAGTGTTCTGTCCAACTTCTCTGGGCGAGTCCTGGTGTGTCTCCTGGGATACAGGATACGCTATGTGCCAGGAAAATCATGGGCAGCATCCGACGGTGGAATTGGATCATTGCAAATCCTGCGTGGAGAGCAATTGTGCGACGGCGGGCTGCGAGGAGTTCTTGAGTTGAAACATGGGCAGGAGGTACCACGTTGATATGGGGGAGGGCTGAATGTAATGGTGATTGATACTTAATGCGTACATATATCTAGGCATATATTGGTAGCACCATGGAGAGACAGTCATATATCTGCACCTGAGGAGGTAGTGTGCCGGACGTGATCATTACCATACATCGACCCGTAGCTAGATGTCTCCGGTGTGGTGCAAAGCGTGGTCGTTCAATTTCAATCATATCCCTCCAAACTCCCCCGAGTAGCCCATCTACTTTAGCAACATTCAAATAATCCTATCTGTATCAGTCTATGCCGTCGTCAGCTGGCATTCAGATCACCGCATTCCCGACATCCTCTCACCAACGTGCATCCAAGACATATATTTGTTGCACACGGGTGAGTTCTCAACGCTCGCCGATGGTTCCGTGCCGAATATCTCTCAATTTTCAGTCTCCAAAGCGTTCTTAGCCAGCGCACTTCTTCCGCGATGCACAAAAATGCACAAGTTCATCCCGGATGCAAGGAATGCCTGGGGGGGGATCAATGACGCATTTCCACCTGCCGTCTCCGGTTGGACATTTCACAATGTCGAAATGCAATTTGACGATGTGTCAGTACGCAGGAAACGCGGATCGGCCCACAACTAAATCCTACATAACCCTACCATAAGTAGTATATAGTACCAGGGTACAGTCTCAGTTCGACAGGCTGAAATAAATATGTGTTTTTGACGCAGTACATACTATATTCGTTGGCTGCGAGCTTCTGCCACTTCTTCTTCTCCTCCCACGAATGCTCTTCAGTAGCATGCACGAAATTAACGTTCTCAGCTCCCAACGGAAGTAAATATGCTTTTCAGCGCCGCCAAAGGTATCGATTGATGGTAAATCATAAGAAAACGGGGACAGCAGCAACTATGTAGAAGCTACGTGTAGGAGCATGCAGAGTTATTCAGAAAGGTTGGCTGCAGACAGAACATTCCAAAGCTCTTTGCTGATACTCCGGATATAGACTACTCTTTGCTGCCGCAATCCTCTCGCGCATGAACTTTTGCAGATCTGTCGATCTAGTGGGAAAAGCGCTGGGCCAAAAGGACAATCCCTTAAAAAGCACGCCAGGCCCCTCAAGGATTAAGCCTGACAGATCTTTGAACTGATCGATGGTGGGGTACTGTACTGCATGTCAGAACCAAAGGCGACGAACTGGCTTAAGCTCTAGTTAAGGTTATATAAAACTCCAGCGCTGACATATATCCTTACTAACTTTGCCCTGGGAGCGGTTTCAATTTATATTTAATTATGCCTGTTGAGTGAGCACGCCCACGCAATGACGCGTCAAAGAGTATATTTCTGATCGGTGACAACCCTCGGATTTCCTCATGTAAGTAGCCGCTCGTATAGTGATGTAGTAGGCATATTTTAGAAGGCTCTACATTCTATGCATGCAAAATACTCCGTAAATGTCGAGGCAATTGCTAATCTGCAGGTGGGGTTGGGATCGCAAATGCCCATCATTGAACCCGATATCCATCCTATCCAATTCCTAGCAACACAACGATGTGTAAGAAACTGCATACGTATATAGTAACTATACAATACATATGCTCGAGGCGCACATTCATGACTTGTCAATTCGTCACGTATAGAAAACGTACAGTGCAAGCCTTGCTAACTATATAAAGCACACCGAAGTAAGCAGGTAATCTTCTGCGGCTGCTATGCAGATGCAACCGTCCTCCTGGGGAGTAATATTTGGCTTCTTTTATGCTGCAATTTTAGATAGGAAAGGATACTCCCTCAGAGTTCACCAATAAGACGCATTACAACACTAAATTTGGGCCTTTTCTAAATTCAAAGACTTACGTAGAGATATTTTGCAAAATATCCTCCAAATCAGGTGGGTTCATAGTATCTCTCTACATACTGCCTGAGAAGTTCAAAAATGAACGTGGGATAGCAAGAGTACTTAGCTCATCGTTGTCTGCCACTCAATAATCAACCCGATTTTATACAAACCCAATATAGAACCATAGAACCTCCCCAACTCCGTATATCTGCCACGGCTTCCAGTCACAATTATATACCCCCTCAAGGAACCAATTTGCTCAATCGTCTCCCCATCTACACCTACATAGACACACTAGCAAGTCCGCTCAAAGCAGGGGTGGGTTGTGTCCCATCAAATCCAAAATTAGCCCTCCAGACGCACGAGTATATCGGCACCTCCCCCAAAAATTTTTCAAAATCCACGGACGGTATTGAAAAACAAACCCTCATCAAAATGTGATCAATATTTTAGTTCCCAGCATCTGGGGAGCAGGGTGCGCGCCACGACAATGAAGTCTGGGGTATCTTCTCTGCCAGCTCAAGGACCCGGAGACGGAGTCTTGGGGGACCAGGCGCGAATTCTGGGTGTGATAGAATGTGAGATATCTAGTCGTTTTTGATCGGGTTCGGATCCAAAAAAGCTGGAGTGACGGGCAGTTAGTCATGCGAGTGGGGCTCATAAGCTTTGTAGAGCATTGAACATAGTTGACGCTCCTTCGCGTATCCCACTTATCATACTAATTCTGCTACCGTTTTCTTTCGTTTACTATCCTCATCCTGGTTGTTTTCTTTAAATGTATCAGGTCTTCTTTCTGACGCTTCGTACGCGTTGGCAAAAGTGATATTTTGCTTCCTGGTCCGGAGTAAGGCCGGACCAAAGCCTGAAGAATGTCAATAGTATTGATATTGGGGCATACTCTCGGCGAGGTTGTTCTGGTATCGCAAGTCGCATCTTGCTCGTCTCCATTTCCCTCTAGCATAGACTGAGGAGCGGAGATTCCATACCCTTTCTTCGCAACTCTTCCAAATCAAATATCCTCTACTTCCTCGAGAATCATTTCCCGGGGAAAACATTGGAAAATCGCAGAGCACAGGATGTGCTTATGCGTGACAGTGTCAGAGAAGAAAGAGAGAGAAAAAAACGATCGTCCCGTCCGACGTTCTTCAACCGTGTGCCTGTCATTTCCATCAAGCTTCTCGCATGCTTGATCTCAACAGTCTCAGCTCGAAACAGCCCGTTGGCTCTTTATCCCCTTTCACGATCACCAAGGTGAGGTTTCACTTTCCGCTTGGCAGGATATTAGGGATGATATTCTTTTAGTTGCATATGGACGACTGGGGGTTCATGTTCCATTGCTTGGATAACCCTGCTTAGACCACAATCTGGGCTGTTAAGCGGCCAAAGCCAGAACTTGGCTAAATAACTTGAATATGTACGGAGTATGCCCTTAATTTATGTTGAAGAGCGCTTTGTGCAACATGCAAGGACCATCATGGCGCGACGGGGGTTGTATGGACTGAGTTTAGTCCAGCATTATTGTTCAAACAGAATTCTTAACCGCCATTTCTAGAATACTCCCTCGCTTCCTCTTATGGCTTGTTCTGCATATCACCGTTGCAGACAGCCTTCTTTTGCACTTGTTGTTTTCTTTCATTTCAGGGTACCACCCCCTTTTTCGCCTGCCTCGGTCGCTCTCGCATGTACTCCGTCGATGAGAACGCCCGAGCGCAGAAGCATGCAACCGCAAAATTCCGGGATAAGTCACCTTATGTCAATAAAAGAAAACAAACAACATGGCCAGTCGAGGGGATTCAAGCCCAGGATCTCCTCAAGATTCTTAATAAAAATTCTGACCGGAAAAATTCGATGGACTGAATTGCTGGCCCTCACTGTGCGCGAGGTCAAGGTCAGGCATTTCTTTACCGCTTGCTTCCGGGGTTTTATATAGTTACCCACCAAGCATCCACTTATTTGCTTGGTTCGCTCCTTGTTAGTTACTAGCTCGTCGCGTGTCGGCCTCATGCACGCCACTGGGGCCATTTTTTTTACCTCCGCATCATGACGATGGAATTCAGCAGTACGGAGTTGGAGATATAACCTTGGCAGGTTGATCCCCGCGGAAGTAACAGTGTTCGAATCATGGAGGAGGGGGAATTCCCCTAGTAATTGATAGGGAAGGGTGGCTGGGATGTTTGTCCCTTTTTGTTGTATTCCTTCGACGGCTCCCAAAGGTGGGTGAGAGCTGAGATGGGGAAGAATGCTCCCTCGCTAATGCAGCGGGGCCAAGACCACCGAAAAGCGGTCGTTATTAGATTATTAGATACTAGCAAACCTGGGAAAATAAATCAAATTGTCGCCTGTGTGGAATTGAGTTCGTATATACTTCCCCCTCTCTGGCCAAGAATAACCAGCATGTATGTATGGTTAACCACCCCTTTCGTAAAAGCTTGTGGGATAGATAAAGGCGGGTAAAAAAAAAAAAGAAAAGAAAAGAAAAGAAAAATAAAGCCACATCCTCCCTCGTTGCACCCCAGGAACCTCCCTTGTCTCGCGATAGCACCCGGCCTAGTCCAGCTTAACAACAACAATTGGGACGATGGGACCTGTCAGCTAATTAACCCGATGAACTAACTCAACAAAGGCTTGACACCACCGCCAGCAACCCACCAGCAAACCCACCACACACACAAACAAAGCCAATCGAGCAGACGCCCACCAAGCACCCGGTTATAAAGAAAGGCGCCTTTCCCTTTTGCCTCTTTCGCACCCCCGCATCGAACGTCGACTCATAACATAAAAAGGATTCCAGGGCTGTTTTGGAGCGCAAGACAATCAATCCTCTTCACCGTCATCCATCACCGCACACTCTTCGTTAAATACCGCTCGACGTGTCCGAGAACTGGGGTGGGAAACTCAAGAAGAAAAGGGATTAAAAACCACGCCCCTTTTTGGTCATTAGATATTTAAACCTCGACTGTAAGTGGCTTTAAGAAAAGAAAAGAAAACACAACCAAACCATCCAAACCATCCAGGGGGGATAAAACAAAAAATCAAGGAAAAGAAAAGAAAGGAAAGGAAATTTTTCTGGACAGGAAAGCGGAGCAAAACTATTTGATCGAGTTTGAAAATCCCACAGCTAACGCTCCTCCCCACCAAAATGCATGAAACAACGATAGGATCATCCCTCGTCGCATCTTCCCACTGGAGGGACTCCTGAGGCTTGAAAGGGTCCGGAAAATTCTGAACAGACGTTTGTTTTACGCGCCGATCTGCGATGTGTCGATCAACATCGTCATAAGCCCACCACTTGCCCACAGCCCTTTTTCTCCCAGCGCGTCGGTGATTTTCATTCAATCCGATCTGCCTAGTTGTTTAAATACCTGGCATGATGAAGCTCGCTTTATTCCAAAGTATCCTCGTCTCTTTCCTCGCCTTCCTCCTCTGGGCTCCTCTAGTAGTGTCTTCTCCTGTAAAATCAGGTACGTTTTGCATTCCTCAGTTATATACAGGCTTTAAAATACATGTCCTCCTTTCGAGAAAATATCCGCCTGAAGTTTTTGACTATCTATCATCCCTGCCCTGGGTACCTTTTTCCGCTCCGAATCTTCCACTCCCTCACCCCACAGTTCGCTATATAACGCCATCCCCCATTCTAAAAGCAAACTTTTTTCCTTCTTTTCCTTCTTCTTTTCTTTTTATTTATTTACATTCCTTTTTTTAAAATTTTTTTAATTTTTAATTTTTAATTTTGCCTTAATTCTAAAACTACACAAAATAGCCCCTTCCCGCCCCCGCCAAGAAGAAGAAAGATCAAACGCCTTCCATAGCCAGTGCGGCACAACCCATTTCTGCCAAAGCGACAGGGTACCACGACCGAACTGCGTAGACGCGGGCTATGGCTTTGCTATTTGCGACCTGTATTATCCAAAGGGTGGCGGGATGCTGCAGGTTTGTAGGGATTGTGTGAGTACGAATTGTGACGCGACGGGGTGTGATCAGTGGTTTGGGTAGGTGGGAAAGAGGATAACATTCATTGATTCATTCATTCATTGATTGTTTGTGATGGCGGAGAAGAATTCAAATTCACTTTTTTGTGAAAGGGCAAAAGGGAGCTGGGGATGGGATTGATATGTTGCCCTTTTTTATTTTATTTATTTATTTTTTATTATTTTTTACCTTATATGCTTGAAATACCCCATAGCGGCACGTTATTCCTAACCACGATGGTTACAATGACAAAAAGAAATTGAATAGATAAAAACACATTACTTTCTACTGTCATTATCTGTTTTTTTTTTTTTTTTTTTTTTTTTTGTGTGTGTGTGTTTGATGGTTCATACATTTGAATATATGACGGTGCTTCATGCGGATCAACACAGACAGGTAAGACTCGATATAGTAAATAAATGCAGTACGGCTGAGCGGAATATAAAAAGTTTTGAACAAGGTTAGGGGATGGAAAGAAAGAAAACAAAACGTACGGAAAAAAAAAGAGTATGTTAGCAATAAGAAATAATCATTGGCTTCGTGATATATGTAATATATAACAAGATTGTACGGATATAAAAAATGTACTAGTAGTTGGAAAAACGCAGAATATAGAAAATAAGAGCACCATTAAACAAAATATCAAACATAATAAAACAAATCATTAGCCAGTCAAATGCAAATCGCTGTGTAGATATAAGTGGCAAATAACTCACAAAGGGGCAGCAAAAACAGCAAAGCCACACAGGGAAAACATGTAGTCAAAAAATGAAAGAAACCAAAAAAGAAACAGAGACCAACATGGATGTATGTATGAAACCATCACGTCCCTCTCACCCATCATCATTTGCAAAAGAAAGAAACAAAATAGTGAGACAATGAGAGAAAACAATAGCACTGGATATAAGTTCCCATATTAAACAATACACATCATCAAATTAAAAGCAACAAGAAGAAACAAGCTTAGCTAAACTCAAATCAAAACATTCCCCCCGGGGGATTTTTTGGCCCTGGGTATGTGACTCTGTTCACAATGTTCCTTGGAAAAAACTGCAGGATACCAAGAAATGTTCGAACCCTCCCTTCTCCCCTCCAACTCCTGAAATGTTCCACGACAGCCCAACCAAAAAGATAAAAAGGAAGGAAAAGAAAGCCATAATTGAAAAAAGGGGGTAGGCACAGGCGCCGGGAAAAGCATTAGTCAATAATAGTAGTAATAATAATAATAATTAATTGCCAAGGGGTTTCCGTTTCCGCTGTCTGGAATTATTACAAGTAGGAACAAGAAAAGAGTAATAATAATAAAAACCACAAAATAGAAAATCGACCAAGAGGATTATTAATTCCAATGACCAAATCCATACACACACACACACACACACACACACACACACTCACACACGCCTACCTTCCGGCCTCGCTCAGTAAATATCCCCATGGCTTCATATCACGTCCGCCCATTTCCATCAAAGACACAAGACCCGTTGCCAATTTCTCGGTTACACGGGATGACGGGTACAAACATGAGCGTACAGAGCGCAGCGTGCCGGGGGCGTAGGGCGTGGGATGTGGGATGTGGGGTGCGGGATCGCGGTGGGTGAAATCCAACGAAGTGGTAGGGTGATTTCCCTGGCTGATAAAATATTTATATCATCGCGCACCCACGCGACTTCTCCCCGATCCGCCTGCCGTGATACCAGCGGTTTGATGCATGGAGTTCAGAGGTGTCGACCGTTGCTGCCGAGTGGCCGTTGCTGCCGCTGCTGCTGAGGACGAGGAGGAGCCGAGAAGCTCTGGATTCGGAGCTGGCGCTGAACTTGGTACTTGGGGAGACGATTCCCGGCGAGACGGGGTTGGGGCGCCGAAAAGACCCAGACGTGCTGAGGTTGATGGGGAGGATTGGGGGTTGTTCGTAATGGTAGTATGAGTATTGTTATTGTTATCCCTGGTTGCGCTGGAGTTTTGGTGAGGCCCCACTGCGTCTGAAGATGGGGGATTATGAAGGTGCTGGGAGTGCACTGGAGATCGCTGGCCGGAAATGACTCTCGACTGTGGCCGGCGTGGGTTACTGAGTTTTCGCACATCAAGGGGTGAAGAGGTTTGGGATCGGAACCCCGACATTCTCCCAGCTTCATCAGGTTCGGGATGGCGGTTGAAGGGGGACTCGTTGGATGCTATGGACATCTTGCTATTATTGGGGTGTGATTGACGGGGTCGATCTTGCTCAGCAACCTGTGGTGTGTTGCCGGTTGACGAGTTATGGGTGGAAGGGTGGTCAGGTATTGTCGAAGCGGACCCGTTAGGCCCGTTTAAATCTATGATCCGCTGTTGAGCTGCAGGGGTGGCATATACATTTTCCGCTCTGTGCTGTTGCTCGTTCAGCCTGGCTTGTTGAAGCTGCTGCAGGTATTGTTCATGGCTAGAATGTTGCGGGTTTGCCCACGGTGTCTGTTCGAGGAATTCCTCCGCTGCACCTGGACGTATAGTTGTCGATGGTGTCACGGTCAAGGTGCTTCGAGGGTGGGATGGGCGACGGAAACTGGGCGGCGCGTTCATTGAACGAGTGTCAATCTGCTCAAAGTTCCATATTTAGCATTTCGCTCTCACTCACCAGGAGAGTACCGGAGGACTTACCCCCATCTTCGCCAAATCCTCATCCGTTTCATTTTGGCGGGCAGGCAGGATTGCCGGGGCGGCTGGGAAGCCCACATATTTTGCAACGCCGGAGAGTATGGACACCTCCTTGTTGTAGGCAGTCTGTTGGGAGATTTGTTGCGAACGGCGAGTTGGGAACGGAATGGAGAAGTCAGGACTAGCCTCGGTATTTTGGAATCTATCTTGTTGAATTCGGTAATGTAAACTTGAAGCCTCATCAAGGTACTTTTCACGGACTTCTCGGGCCCGTTGGAAGTATGAGCTGTTTGTTTGGCAGCGCTCGGCCTGGCTCTTATTAAACAGCGAGGACAATTTGTACTTAAAAAGCATTTTTTCGTAATTGATTTTATCATCTCGATAATTTTCGATGATACTGAGCTGGCGTAGGTATTCAGGGTGAGTCGTGTTTTCTTCATTGAGTTGCGATAGTTCGTTATTGAGGTTTGCGATTCTCTCATCGTATATCCTAAAGAGAACACACAGCAGGAAATCAGAGAACAGTGTATGTAACCCTGAGGAGGTCGATGAGCGACTTACCTATCGCGCAACGTTGCGAATTGTCGTTCAAGGGAAACCAGTAAGTCCATGGCAGTGGATTTTTTCATAACTATTTCCCTTGTGAGTAATAGGGTTCAACAAGCTAGGGTTGGAAAAAAGGGTTGTACAACACTTACATTCTTCTTCTGCCTTTGAAACGATCTCAGTATCATCCGCCTCATCTACAGCTTCAGCTTGTTCTTCCTCTTCTGCGGCTGGTTCGTCAGCCAAGCCATTAGCATCTTGCTCAGCACCTCCCGACGGAGGAACGCTCTCGACTTCAGTGTCGTCTTGAACCTGTTTGACGTTTCTGCCCTTTCGTTTGCCTTTCTTACCGCGTTTACCCCTTGGGACTGGAACTCGGGAATCGAGGCTCTGGGTTTCCTCTGCAGCGGGGGTCTCGTCGGGTGGGGTTTCGCTGTTCTTTTGGAGCGCTTCACCACTTGAAAGGGTCGAAGAAAGGTCTGGTAATGACTTGGAGGCCGGTCCGCCGACTGGAACGGACCCACGACGCTTCCGTAGCGGCTCTTCTTCGATTGGTTCAGTACCAACATCTTCTTCTAAGTCAAGGCGTTTACGTTTTTTGCTGATGGCCTCAAGAGAAGCGCTCAGTAGTTCAGGTCCATCAATGGTAGCAACATTGGCAACAGCTGGTTTGCCATTGCTGCTGGCTTTTCGTTGTGGTTTGCTGGGAGAGATTTCTGTGTCGTCACCTTCACCTTCATGTTCACTCAATTCATCATACGTTGTTGACTGGGCTAGCTTGCTCGGGCTCGTTTCGAATATACCCGAGTTCAGCACAATGTTGGCGCGGTTTCGCGGGTGGTTTGGGGACTCTTCGATCCGTTCTGTTTCAGCTTCTGAGTCGATCTCACTCGCAAGCTTTTCAAGCTTAGGAGACTCAATATCTAAGTGGTCGTTGTCTAAGGCATCATCAAGGTCACTCAGGCTACTAGACCGGGCATCGTCTGCCATGGAAAATTCGACTTCGCGGCCATTGACACCGCCATTCGCGACAGACGCTCGTCGTGATTGAGGAGTAACCGCCTCCGCTGGCTCTATGGAGTCCATCTAGAGATTGGAACGTATGATGTACGTTGATCCAACGTAAAGATGGAGGGAGAGCGAGACTAAGGAGGTCGGCCTGGTGGTTTCAGCAATCGATTAGGGCAGGAGGGATTTTTCGAAACCTGAAAAATTAAAAAAAACCAATTTCGGGGTTAGCGACGATTCCACAATATACGATATTATAATAAAAATCCCAGCCTATGAATATTGTAGATGTAGTTTTGGAGGTTTGTGCAGAGCTATTGGGCTGGTGAAAGGTTTTTGACTGAGCAAGTCCAGCTCTGGGGCGAGCAGAAAAGAGCAGCAACGAAAGCAGCGGTCACAGCTGGTAGCCTCCGGGCATTTCGAAAATAGCCCAGAAAACCCAGCAAGCTTACAGATATCTCCCACTTTCCTCCACGTTGTATGAAGAAGTTGATTCGACAAAAGCTGGGTTTGACGTACCTGGTTGGTTATGCGCTCGAAGCGCAGCAATGGTGGTGCACAACAGCCTGAGGGCCGTCAATGGTAGCAAGACTCGGCAGCTGGAGAAGAACCAGAAAGCGTAAAAAAGCAGGGGAGTGTAGTAGATAGTCTTCTCCGACGTTGTGAAGGGTGGATGAGGGCAGGTTAGGGCGGATGGCAAGGTGGGAGTTGTGTTCGCAAAAGACTGGGGGGATGTTGAGTTGGAAGCGGGCAGGAAACTGGAGCACGGGGGAACAGCACAAGAGGAAGGGGGTTGGGCGTTCAAACAGAGAGCATAGCTAAGATCAAGCGAAATTGGAAGATAATGGACTTTGAGGGACAAAGTGAAGGCTCCAGCAAGGTTGAATCGATGGCAGATGGCGTGTGGGAGAGCGGAGGAGCAGGAGGAGGCTTTTGAGTGCGAGGAGAGGGATAAATCGTTCGAGCAGGCGACGGTTGTGTATTGGCAGCGTATCGATGATGAATTGTCTCGCTCAAGGGCAACAGGGGTGGTATCGGTAACCGTAATTTACGAGGTGCTCTCTGCTCGGAGCCCGAATTTGTGCCCGCGATGGGAGTTTTGGACAAACGGGTATTGTCACAGGTCCAGCACATGTGCTGGCTCTGTCAGTCGTATTACCAAAAGTTTCAATACACAACCAAAAGCGCGGCGATCATTGCTGCAAAGATGAATACTCCGTATTATTGGCTGGTCTTGCTGTCATCTGCCAGCAAGCAAACACTGCAAACACTGCAAACGCCCCATACCGCGCGAGGGGAACCAGGTCGCTTGATGCTTACCTAACCGTGGCTCCTGTGGTCACCGCCTTTTTCCAAGCTCCCGATATATTTTTTTGCCATTGCCGGCGGAAAAATCGCCGATCAACGAAGCCGAAATCGGTTTTATCTACTCCGTACGGAGTACTGCCGGATATGCTAACTACAGGATGGTAGCCCGCAAAATCAATTCTACTCTTCATCACTCTGAACAATCCAATTAAGCAATCCATCCTGCTACCAATCAATCAAATCTAGCTATCCTTCCCTCATTCGTGTTCGTGGAGCTTCGGGTTGTAGTCTTATTAAGACCGATCTGTTCTCCCTTGGCGTTGTACGGAGTATTGACATTTCTTCTGGTTGGCGCCCACATCGTTGATGATATTACTCCGTATGGATCTCTCTGATTCGGCGATGCTATCGCGTAAAGAAGAGAACCAACTCGCCAGCTGGATTGAAGCACATCAGCACGACGACTCGGCGTATACAGACGTGCAGATGGGGAGCAGCGATTGGATGACGGATTAATCCTGGAAAGAAAACTCCATTTTCGCCGATTTTGATCTCAGTTACTGGTTTATGTCGCTCTCTACCATGTTGCTGGCCGCTGACGCTGGCCAACGACCGGAATCTGCAAAGATACCTGCCCTAAGTCACAGGCACATGCTACGACAACATCTACATACGCTATTCTCCCGGCAATGAGGCCGCCTCGAAAACCGACAGCTTTGGCCAGACCCGAGGCTATGGGCTGAAATGGCTGCTCATATGGAACTGAGCGAAGCCAGGTCACGAAAGCTGACGGGCGAAAGCCTTTTATACGACACCAGAATAAAGAAAGAGGAGATCATCGCTATTGCTCAGTGCTGTGATGGGCCTGGGACCTTTCTTAAGGAAGCAAAGTTCGTTATTGAGCATAACACATGCAAGAAGCACAAGCCAAAGCGACACTTGAAAAAGTAATATAGCAATCTCCCCTTCTCAAAACCCCAGAATGAGGTCAATTTAATACCGACAAGGATTGTTCGGGATGGTGCAATATGTAGGGTATTCGTACATTCCCCCATACCTTTCGACTACTTGCAGGAGATTCTAACTTTAAATAGGATTGGTGGCGAGGTTGAGCATTTATGAATATGAACATTGTTTCCCTTGAAAGGACCATGTTCAAGTTGCGTATCAGCTGTGCACTTCACATACGAAAATGTTTTAACTATTCACCAACGCCTGGCTAGCCCTCCGAGAAAGCAGCATTTTTTAGATGCTCCCACACCCTGTGGTAGAACTGTTAGAGAGGCAGCTATTGCAAAATGCCACGGATACTCGCCGAACAGGTGCTGACCGAGCCGATGCGGTGTACGAACATGCACTTGCTGTTCTTAGCGCTAACGACCCTGGCGAAGCGGGAATCGATAATGGCCTAGAGCTCTTGACGTTTGCTGACCGGAATGGGCTGGTGGAAGCGCAAGCCACAGTTGGACGTCTCAAAGACGCTTTCAGAACGCCCCTGGCGACATCCCGAGATGAGGAGATTGGGTGGCTGCTTGCGGCGTCCTGCTCGGGAAGCACAACGGCTCAGCGTCGATTTCGCGATTTGGATATTGAGCGTTTTACCGCTGTGATTCGTGATGTCCACCAGGGGAACGGCGCTACCTGCCCTTTGCTTAATCAAACGCTGCTATTATGTACTCGCCAGGGGTGGCAGGCACGTCACCTGGCCAATATTACCTACGGTTACCTTCATGAGTCGACCTTTACCGGCAATGCTGAGCTTCTTCTCAAAATCCCCCCGGAGCTGCCTGCAGTCTGGTATGAATTCGAGAATATGCTAGGAGAAACCCCGCTAGTTATAGCATTATGACTGTGGTTGAGATATTACTTACTCGCGGAGCCAACGCGGCTCATGGTGTTACACCCCTTCATTTCCTCGCGGCGTTCGACGACGATACCCCTAGAGTGGCATCCGCTTTACTACAACACGGCGCGGATATTGGCAAGGTGTGTGAGCGAGCGTTGATTTATAAAGAGCTCTTCGACAGCCCTTTTGGCGAAGTGGGAGGAACCCGACTGCTCTGGGTGGTGGCGGCTGGGAATCACTGTGCTGTGCGAATTCTCCAAGCCCACGGATCGGACCCATTCGCTACCCGCAGGCGTTTTGTCATGCACTAGACAGTAATCCAGGCATTCAACTCCGTCAGTACCTCCTCCACGGAAGAGAGTATCATCGTTACGACATTATCTTGCGTAAACCTCCTCGTCGAGTCTGGCGTAGATCCTACCTGCTTTACGAAACCTACCAAGCTGGTATATGCGGCTCCATCCGATTGTGGCCGCCTTTAAGTCTGGGAACACTGCAATCTTACGTTATTTGTGGGGCTACCATAGTTAACCGAAAATTAAGACCTTCGCCGAAGATGTGGGTCATCGCTCCGTCCCAGTTAGTCTTTGGGAGGCTTAGGGAAGCCTTTGACTTTCTGATCGACCATCGAGATGATATCGCTACAAATATCAGCTCTGACGTGACAGCCGTTGTGAAGACTCTCTCCCCGCACCCAAGCCCTTTCGCAGGACGTGCTCATAAATTTCTTCCTTGAGCCGTCCGTACCGATCAAACAAATCAAGGGCGAGCTTCATGGTGCCTGGATGGACAGTTACCACCATCCCATGGAAAGTCAATCGGATCGCCGACCGGCGGATGATAAAATCGGACACCTCTGCTACTTGCGAAAGGGGTTTGCTCTTGTCGAGGTGAATGGTGGCTATTCATATTAATAAAGTGATAGATCGCTAGCAGCCAAAAGATAGTGTTTTCCTGCTGTTTCTCGATCATCACAGGAATCAATGGTGCTGGGATCTGTGATTATTTTCTTCACACCTGTCGCGGATCTTCCATGTCAATAGACAAATGATGACTTCAAAATAGACGGAAACGCTCAAGGATCTCTAAGCAGACCGTATCAACTGATGTGAATGATCATTACGGAGTACTCCGTAGCAATGCCACTAACTCAACAGGCTTTCAGTAGTTCAGTAGTGTGCAGCCTTGCAGAGGATAGTAAATTCATCAATGTTCTAAAATTAGAGATTATCAGAGAGTAGCAGGGGTAGATTAAGGTTAGTTTCATAAGAACAAAAGTAAGATATTCATAACTAACTATCAGTAAAGACTTCTTAATAAATTTGTAATAACTATCCTAACAAATTTGTGTTTGTTGATGTCATGGTGGAACCCAACTAGACTCCCTGCTTCTGGCGAGGCATCCACGTTAAAGCAGCCTGTCCCCAGCGCTCTTCCAGCCAGATCTTGACTAGTTTCAAACAAAGTAGTATATAACACCGCCGAAAACCCCATCCCCCTTCCGTCATATAGCCTAGAGATAGAAAAACACACTTGGCTAAACTTATATTTAGTTTCATGTGTTACTCTGCTTTTTCTTAACCGTTGGCTGTTGAGAGAGCTTCCGCATCTTCCTCAATGGTTTTTAACGAAAAGTTACAACTTGAATAATTCATAACATCAGAATGAAACACGGTTTGTAATATATCAATTGCCTCAGCACGCTCATCTGGGTCAACTACAGCCATACGCTGAAATTTTTTAAGACCTTCCATGCTGCGTGACAGGGCGACCACTTGCTGAACATCCGTTGCGTGTTTCAATTTAGGGCAGTCTGTGCGAAAGCTTTCTTCAAGCGTCCATAGCATTGTGACGTACAGCGACCAAACATCCACCTTGGAGGTAAGCGGCTTCTCACTCGGAGTCCACACCTCAGGCGCCATATACGGTATCGTCCCTGCAAAAGACCAGGCAGAGCCAATGGGGGTGCAAACTTTGAAATCACTGAGCTGGAATTCATGACCATCCGAGAACGTTTTATAAAGAATATTCTCGGGTTTCACATCTCGATGAATGAAGTTGTGGCAGTTAAGCCAGCGCAGTGCCAGAAGCATTTGACAGCAGAGACGATCCACATCTAATCCCTCCCCTATCGAAACTAATGCGTCCAAAGATCCGTCCATTAAGCCCATGATTATTTCTGGATCAGGTGTATCCAATCCTTGGCATCCGATGTAAACCACGATGTGAGGCTAAACTTTCAAAGTTAGTTTCGCTGCATCTGAATTTTGCTCTCGAGAGCGCAACTGACATGATCAAGCTTCCCGAGAGATTTTGCCTCCCGATTCAGTGAGATTTTCCAGTCATCCAATTCTTTATCTGTTGCACCCTGGGGGGGACGCAGTCTCTTTACCGCCATGAGATTTCCTGAGTCCACGTGGATGACCCTTAGTACCGCCGTCCCAGAGCAGCCCCTTCCAATCAGACCCAGGGCGGAATATCTAATCTTCGGTGGGTCGCTTGTTTGCCCAGGAGAAGCTGTTGCTTCAGCTGTTCGAGCGAGGCGAGGATTCTCTTTATAATCCAAGAAGGTGATTTGTTGGCGCTGCTGCACCTTCTCGATTGCCGCCATGACATCGAAGTACCATAGCAAGTCGAACATGATTAGTGTTTGCGTTTTACCTCCCATTCCAATCTTCGTGTTGAGATGTTTGTGAATAACAACTTTACGGTCTCGTCCAAGTTCAAATGGCGTAGCATCGTTACCAAATACCTGAGTTGTGTGGTAGTACGACCGGTCATAGAGCATGACAACATGGGTGTCTTTGTGGATTTCAAATGAGCACTGAAGCCTCGAGATTTCAGAATCTGAGATGATGACATCACAGTCACCACGCCCCAGAGTCGCCAGTGTCGTGGGTGATTTCGAGCAAATGTGGAAGCCAATGTCGAGACCTCGTGTCCCGTCTGGCCATTGCGAGGTCAAGTGGTGGTTCTGCGGATCGTTGACCACGGCCTCAGCCTTCTTATTTATGGGGATGAGAGAAAATAAGGCATTATGATGCGACTTGGAACAAGCCATTTATGAACCAATAGCTATTGAACTAGACAGGTAGGATAGGGAAGTTGAACGAATTCCACGAAAGATTTGAAAGAGTTCAAGTAGAGTATACGAAGAAATCAGCTATATGAAAACAGTGGGTATGAAGAGGAGTGAATGTTGCGTGGAAAAAGTTGGTGCCATGCCTCTATTTGCAGTACTTGATCGATCATGGGTAGCCCGCAGCAGCAAACACATCTATCTCCATGTTCACCAAGGATTGATGCAAGGCTGTGATCACTGCCAATCAACCTGGTGGACTGGGGGGATAGTTGCGCTGCGCCGTGCACTTGCGGGACAGATTACGGTACAGTAGTCCGTACAGTAAGTTTAATGTGGTGTTCTGTGCATCAAGTAGAGGGGGGGGGGGGGGGGTTTCAAAATAACAGACGTAGTGTATCATGGAGCACTTGTATCATGGAGCGCTTTGCCCGAGGTGAAAGGCCCTTTCTTGAGGATGGGTTATGTTATGATGGGGAGGGAGCTTGTAGGCCATGATATAGCTGATATAGGTTATACTGCGCAAGTTCCCCAGAGCCCAGCCTTTGGACTTTATCCAGCAGTCGTAGCTGGGCATATTTAACCTAGGAATCGATACAGATCCGTACTCAGTACTGTTCAGGGCTTTTTAAAGACCTAGGAAATGGGGTTCATTAGGTTGCATGAATTAAGCAGAGGAATCCTGCAACGCCTCATCGATGCTGAGGCTGCGGAAACGCTGGAATGAGATTGAACCAACCTACGACCTAAATACCACCCATGTTCTGGACACGAACAACACATTTTAGCGTATTTTTCTCCCACCCCGGATTCCGGCTGCTTATTGGCGCCGAAATTTAGCCTCGCGACCAAAATGGATATTTGTTTAGCACCATGTGATTCAAGAAGCTGTTGAATCGGGCAATCAAACCAACCTTCCCCCCACCATCGATTAGTATGCAATATGCTTCTCTTAAGGTTGTTCAATCCAGCATCTTCCCTACGGTTCTCATTGGACACTCTATCTAGTGATCCCGATTTTCTTCATACTAGTATTTAGCAGACGCTAACAATGAACTGTTTAAGCGTTCTTCCCTATTTTTGAATAGGTTAGTAGTCCGTAAGTACTAGTTTTTCAGCATCCATTCCACCTATGTTGCCAAGTGTTGAATGCTAGCAGAAAAATATCATTTGGAAACCCGTATCCTTGTCACCTGGATGTCAATGGATATTATTTGCACTTTACTTCATCTAGCCTCTAAGGATGTGTTATTTTGAATGGATACTACATCCATTGGCGACCCAGGCCTTGCCAACGACCCGGGCCTTGAGTTCATCATTTTCACGTCAGGAATCGAGATGCCGACAAGGCAACTGAACTTGATTGGCATACTGGCTTTTTTTTTTCATTGAATATGATACAGCCGAATCGCATCAGGTATATGTGTTTGTTATATGAAGAACGATGTGTGTTACGCCGCTCATAATTAGGATGTCAATTCCTACCACGTATCCTTCCTGCAATCACATTCCTACGCCAGGGACTTGCGTTTGCATCTGTTAATCTGCATTTCCTTTGGACCCCCATATGGTTTCATAAATTACTACGGAGTACGCGGTAGACTTGAATCAATTACTCCGTAGTACACCGGAATGATTGTGCTGGTTCTGGTATTAATCCTCGGCGGAACCGTTAATCTACTGTACTTGCTTCTGCCAGCGTAGGTATGTTACTGATTGGTAGAGCTCACTAAAAGCAACCTTAAAAATGCTAGGCGACTGGGGCAAGAGAGCTCTCTGCCTCCAGTGCCATTAATTACTGGTAGAAGAGGGGCCAAGCCTCCAACAAAAAACAGGCAGCGAGCGCCAAGGGGCAATTAAGTTTTATATCACATGATCATTTATTTTAGGTTTAGTCGCTTTCGAGGTTCCAAAATGGAAAAAAGTCGAGCGGCATTTCTGGCATGCATTCAATTCAAATAATTAGTATCATTCACATTCCTTTTCCCCCCTCCGAGAAAGAGCAATGGGGAAGAAACAGAAATCCCAGCCCAAGACTGCGGCTGCAGTTGAAGCAATTGCAGACGGACCACCAGCTGCTGCTGCTGCCAATGGAACAGCCCAAGCGCCTTCTGTATCCCTCCCCTTTTTGAGCAGCGGCGGGGATAATGGGGCAGTCATCGATCCGATGCTTGCTTCGTTGTTTGAGAAGAGTGTGAGTCCCTTTTGGTTTCTATTTACATATTTTTCCTTTCTTAAAAAGGCAGGAAGTTA
This sequence comes from Emergomyces pasteurianus Ep9510, assembly GCA_001883825.1. Taxonomy (NCBI): domain Eukaryota; kingdom Fungi; phylum Ascomycota; class Eurotiomycetes; order Onygenales; family Ajellomycetaceae; genus Emergomyces; species Emergomyces pasteurianus. The sequence goes on from LGRN01000030.1 coordinate 112,173, forward strand.
TGGCATATTATTATGATTATTTTGTTTTTTTTTTAATTTTATATGGCGATTGCACCTTTTGTGATTTTTTTTTTTT